>BGPR01014156.1:0-39926 GCA_013235015.1 Araneus ventricosus | reverse complement strand
AAAATTATGAAGTCACTACCGAAGTATCATAAAGTATTCTTCAGTATTGTGTAATATTGTGTACATTGAATGAAATCGTAGAAAAATTGTATACTTTCTTTCCATTACAGGAAAAAACATATTTGAAATTTTAAAATACATTAAAGCACAGTTTATACGTCTCTCAAGAAACTGACGTAAAACGACGTATAAAGGAAAAGACGTATAAACGAAATTTTATGAACTCTTTAATTCCGAAGCGAATTTTTTTCTTCTAGCTCCTTTAAAACCCGGACATTTTGGGAGGAAGCAACATGAATTGGACTCTCCCAACCTGGATGCTCATTTATCCCACCACCCCACCTCTGCTCTAACGTTCCCTTAATGCGAAATGCTCTGTGGTGGGCAAGGACAATTGGACCCCCTACCACGCTTATCTCATAAAACATCTCAGAAGCTCACTGCCCCTCAGAAGAAGCCAACTTCATCAGACCGGCTTTCGTCGCTGTTAAGGGGAAATTTCTAGACCGCCCGGGACGCCTCGCTCGGTGTCAGAAGGCTAAACAACTTTGATTATTTCAAATTTAATGCTACTGATTCAAATTCATATAAAAATATTAATTTTAAAGTTTTTAAGATAGTACTAGCATAATATGACATAATATGGAAATCAATTATTAAATTTAAAATTAAACATTTATCATAAAAGTGAGAAAAAACACATTTATTGTATATCTTGAGTACTAATTATACATATCTTATACGATTTATGTGTATGTAAGTAGGAGTTTAATTAAGAAAATCTTTAATCGTCCTTTGACGTGTTGATTTTCTTTGAATATTAAGTACATCATTATGAATCAAATTAAGTTCATTGAATGTATATTCACTATTCTTCTGACAAAAGAAATAAGTCCGAAGTTTTTCAACGGAGTCCATTGCGTCTTTAAAGAAAGGTGAAAAACTTCTTTATCATCGGTTAAATAAGCACCAGACAATTTGTCTTCTGTTAATTCATCAATTGTGAATATTTTCGAAATCAAATGTTTATCACACTTCGTATATTAGAAAGGAGGAGATTTTCACATTTCATAACGGTGGAAAATGAGCTATAAACCGAAGCTTTCTGTCCAATAAATGAAGTACTTTATCATTGCAATAAATACGAAAGAACCGGGACTGTGATGAAACAACGTTTAAAAATGGAAACGAATAAACGGTGCTGTACTATATTTCATTTTTATACATTGCTGCAGACCTTCGCTGTTTTGTCAAAAATATGCATAATTTATTTCAAATCCGAAAGTGAAAAGTACTAAAATGTATAATTAACACTATTTAATAAAAAAAAATTTCATAGTGTTCAAAATATATGTAATTTTCTCAGAAGTTTCTCAGACAATGGCAAATCCAAAATTTGGGTCCGGAGAGTGGGGTCTGGGATCATAAGAATTTTGCATTGTCGTGTCGAATGTCAAACCTCATGGCTTATGTAAACCAAAAAAATTAACTTAACAGAAATTACTCAACCGACAATAAGAATCAAAACGAATACTATAATACTTTCGATAATTTCGTAAAAAACAAAATAACTAGCCTGAAAACGTTTTCGACTACGTCAACGCTGCAAGTACAAGTTTAACGACAAGAAAAGTAAGAAAATTTTCGAGACTGTCAAGAAAGAAAGCAATGTTGATACATTTTTATTATTTTTTAAAGGGAAATTAAGAACAATCAGTTGTAGTGATTTTAAATAAAATGAAGAGTTATGGTTTCGCTCTGGGGGGCTGCAGCCCCATTGCCCCCGGATACGCCACTGCGCCAGTTTGAGGCAATTTTCTTACCAAATATTTTAGTAAGTATTGCTTGAATTTCCTTTAGAATCATTCATATCTGTAATGATTTTCCAAAAGTAGTTTATACTGTTATATTACAGGACGTATAGGAATCTAAATGTCTAGAAGTTCATTGATGTATTTATAAAATGTTACCACTATGTTAATACAAAATTTTTTATATATATATAATTTTTTTAATGAGCAAAGCAAAAACTGTAAGTGCTTTTATGAAGAGTTATATAAAGCTTGGATTTTTATATCTGGGCTGGTAAATTCAAAGTAGCACTATCATTTGATATGATTGTATTGTCAATATCTGTGTTTCACGCACCTTTTAAAGTGTATATCGAACTTTTGGGGACTTTTTTCTTCTTTAATTGATTAGAGGAAACTAACATTGAGGTAGGTGAATTTGGACAGATTTTGATGTATTTTTGGTTAGTTTTATTTTCAGTCACAAAAGTAATTGTCTTCTCGGTTAAGCTTTTCCAAGAGGTTTTTGTTTCCTCTTTTGTTGCTATTGAATTGCGCAATTTTATGTTTTCCACCTTCAATTTAATTATTGAACTCTCTGTTTTGTGTAATCGATATCTGGCAAAATGTGAAAGTTTGAGGGTTTTATTTTGCTTCTCAAATACTTCACTTGATGCTTGTGGAGATTTCTATGATTTGAGATATTTTTCTCTTGATACGATACTTGCATTTATTCTCAACTCTCTATTGACTCTATCTCATTACTACTGGAATTGCGTGGATTATCAGCCCGTGCTCAGTTAATGTTGCAAAAAGTATTATCCGGTTTACAGTAATCTGTCCAACCTGTTAGTGATTTATATCGAAATTGTATAGTCGTCTGGATGTCTCATGTGTATTTCTTCCATACAAACGATGTGTCGCCCCATTCTTGAGTGAAATACCTAAATTATTAATTTTAGGCTTCCCACTAAAGGCTTGAGCCTCTCCTTCACTGCATATTGGACAAAACTATAATAATTAGTGAAGTGGTGTCTAGTTATAATAAAATCAGTATATGAAATGCAATGAAAAACTTGCACCGTCCACAGCGTCAAAATTCGAAGTTAGTGTTCTTAACTCAGAAACGAAAAGAGATACGGGAAAAAATTAAAATATATAGGTGTAAAGCATAATCGTTTTAATGCACAAAGACATCATTACCACATTAATGCTAATAATAGAAGATATAAAACTGTCATTTATCTAGTTCTGGTTTCAAATTTATTTACTGTATGCCTCTCAACTGAGTGCATCTCGAAATTTTTGAAGGAGTTTGGGGCGTATCTGTACTGGCAAATACGTATACGGGTACTACTGACATGGGATGTTGAGACAGTGTACTCGAGACTTAGATAGTTCATTGAGTCTTCTACAGTGATAGTGCCTTTTCACTCTCAGACTTAAAGTGAAACCTTAATGAGAAAAGCCTAAAATATGCTAAATAGCGATATAGATTTTTCAGTGGGCCAGATGAGTATTTCATCAATTCTTCCACTATAGGCCAATTTTCTTCTAGTTAGTCTAGAAAAGGTAGGTAAATAGCAAAGTGAGAGTAAAAATTGTATTATTTATTGGTATTCATCCTTTAGCACCAATTTAATATATCACCAATCTTTCATAATATATCTTCAATCTTTCAGTGCCAGATAAGTTTAAGATTATCAGTAGTTGATCACTTAAAGTCACAGTTAGCCATCGTGCAATTTCATCACGAATCAGTTTGAAGTACACCAATGGTTTCTTGCAGACGTACCAGAGATCCATGAGACATGTGTAAATAAGAGCAGCAAAAATAGTTCCACGGACCTTTTAGACTCTTATTATTCAAATGATCAAACAGATGTCCAGATAAATGATTTTATCGCAAAAGTCTATAAAAATAATCATTTATTTTCAAAGCATTACTATCGTTAAAAGAGATTACATCCTCAACTGTAGATAAAATTCTAATGAATGTAACCATCGCTGCAACTTATAAGGTAAATCAGAACCAAACACTGGTAACCATTACAGATTAACACGTTTACACCATAGCGAAGCAGATTCAATTTAGATTTCGAAATGCGCACAGTGAAGACAAACTTATAGTCAGGAAGAGTGTCTTATATCTTAAGAATGATGGTTTTACGTCTACTCTGTATACCGTTACGTAAAAATGGGGTGGGGTGGACAGAGACATTTCTTCAGTCCGGTATTACTGGTGCAGGTGTAGTTGAATCATGTCTCCCAACTTCACATGCTGCAAGATCTAGATATGCTCAAGAAGTAACTCTTAAAGTATTTCGTTGCTTTCAAAATCAGGCATACAAGAAATATTGCCAATACATATTCGGTAAACAGACTAAAGTTAAAATAGATTGGAAAAAGTGTAGTGTTCAGGATCTCATTTGTTCAGCTACTGGAATAATTGCATAGAGCTTGAGTCATTATAGCTTTAACTAGTATTCAGTGTTCGTTCTGCAAACTTCAAGTAACCATACACTCTGCGCAGTATGGTCAAAAATGGCTCTTGCTGCAGAAACTTTCACTCAACCAACCAGCAACAAATTTCAAACTGTTTGCTGTAACACCTAAGAAGATATGCCCTATGACTGTCACTTTGGATGCTGTATTGTACTCATGATGGTTGCCTGTGTTTGTTCGAGATCTTTAAGAAATGCCAAACATGCATCCTGTCATCATATTCAGAATTTCTGGGAGGTAAATTTACTAGCAATAGAACAGCATCAGACTTTTTGGTCATACCTAATGACCATTTCCACGAGCAGAATAACAAGAAAACTAAAAGCCAAGAAGGAGTTATAGGAACTCTAGAAAATGAAGCTGGTCTCCTAAAATGAATGGCATCGGGTCCCGATTTTACCAGGCTCAGAACGGAGCTTGAAGAAGCCTCTTTCACTAAATTTGCGGATGACATAGAAAAATCACATGATTAAAATTCACGAGCATTAATAACATGTTTAAAAAATCAAATGTATTTGTTCGAAAATTTTCGAAACACAGTTGTTTCTTAAATTTTCGATTTATTTTAAATTTCATTCTCCGTTCTTATATCATCATTTCTGTTCTGTTTTATAGATAAATAAAATAAATCTCCTAAATTTATGATGAAAAATGGATTATGAAAGGCTAGAAGAAAAAATAAATGAAATGGTAGATGTTCATATTCAAACAGTTCATAATTGATGCAACTATCTCGTTTTAAATGTGACTATACTTAGAAAAGGGAATAAATGATATAATGTTTCCGTAACATGTTGCCATGCAATTCCGTTAAATGTTGCGATTAATGCACCTTCATTTATATTTTTTTTTAAATTTTGCAAGTCTATATTTAATTTGTATTTTAATGATATATTTATGACTCAATTTATTTTAATTAGTATGTATAAGGGAATGTTTGCATTTTAAATTAATTTTTTATCAGTAATCAATCTTTAGAGATTAATTTCATATAATTAATTTAGATATATTGAAAATAATTTTAGAAATGTTTAATTTATCTTTTTGGCCATTAGTAATGTATGAAAGAATGGGTTCTGCAATTGCCCATCACAAAAATCAATTTCACAAAATTTTAAGCCGTATAGTATTTAAGTAAAATTATTTTTATACCCTCTAATTATTAGGATTTATTGGATTTCATCCCCCTTTTTTAATTTCTCTTGAATATCTCAAAATCTATTCAATTTTAAAATTATGTGTAAACATAATATTAAAGATCGTAAAATTCCCTATAAACGTATGCTTTTATTTCTTATCTAACTTTGATAGTTACCTACATAATGGATTTCAAAATTTGTTACCATCCTGGATTTTATCCCCCCTTTTTTAGGTTTCCTTAAATATTTCAGAAACTTTAAAGCTAAAAGAATACTAAAAGCATTCATATGTAGGGAATTTTACTCTCTTTAATTTTTGAAATCATTTGTAATTTGAAAACTGAACAGTTTTCCAGATTTTCAGTAAAAATTGAAAAAAAGGGAGAGATGAAATCCAAGATGGCGCCGCAAGCTCAACTCCCAGGACCGGGGACTTTTAGTATATTCGTCAGACGCCCCTCACGAAGATGTGTGACAATTTTCTAAACTAAACTATTTATGTCTATTATTATTTATAAACTATATATTTCCAATTATCTCAAAAACTGTTAAAACTTGAAGAAAAATCAAAGCATTGATTTGTAGGGAATGGAATGCTCTTTAGTTTTTTAAATCATATGTAATTTGAATACTGAACTGTTTTCGAGATATTCAAGAAAAACTGAAGAAAGGGAGATGAAATCCAAGATAGGGAAACCTTTGAGACCCATTATCTGGGAATCTGGAAGAAAAATAAAAGTATGCATTTGTAGGCAATTTCAAGCTCTTTATTTTTTAAATCAGTTGTAATTTGAAAGCTGAATAGTTTTCGAGATATTCGGGAAAAACTAAAAATGGGGATGAAATACAGAGATGGCACCGCGAGCTCACACCCGTGGACCAGGGACTTTTAGTATGTTCATCATAAGCCCCTCACGAACACGTGTACCAATTTTCAAAAACCCCATGATTTAATGTTTTTCACCCCCATTTTGAGCCTTCCTAGACTGGTCTATTCATGTATATTTGAACACAAAAACTTCAAAAGACAGCAAGCTAAATGAGGAAGTCGCGCCAAGCTAGAGCTGTTCCAAGGGCAGCTCTCGGGTTTCAATTTCAATGGGAGAAAGGGTTGCTTTTTTCTTCTGACTGAGAGCTCCAAGTTACTCAATGAGTGAAATTTCGATCCCAGGAGGGGCAAAACTCTCTGCACCTCTGGCCTGTTTCTCTCTTAATTCTTGATTTCCGTCTTATTTATACGTTTGAAAATTTTTTTTGCCATTTTCGATTATCATTCAACTCTTAAAGTGGAAAGGTAAGCCAATAGATTAAAAAGGAAAATACAAGCTTTTAAGATAATTTCAGGGAGGACTGCAGCTCTGCAGTCCTAATGGACGGGATACCACTAGTCGCAACATTCAATAATAAATGATAAATTAATTCTTTTAACCTTTTCAACAGTAAAGTAGATATTGACAATCGCATGTATTTTTTAAAAAGTCAAGTAAACAATGAATATAGTTCGTCGATTTAATGTGTTAAGCTCCTTATGGGAAGTTGTATTGATGATGTCATATCAAATGAACAATCCTCTTAAACTTGCAGCCTCGGCTGTTTTTAAGTCAGTAAATGATGCAGAGTTACTCACCCAAATTTCACAATATCTATCTCAACTGAAATATTCTTTGGGATTTTTAGGTTAACAGAAAGCACTATTAAGGAAGGAATTCTGAAAGCCTTTGACACTATTTTCAACAATGGGGAAGTTCAGCATTTAAAAGAAACGTGTGAAAGCAATCCTTATTTATAGAAAGAATCATTTCAATTTAAAATATATAAATGAAATTTTACAGAAAAATTTATTTATTTAAATATTGAGAGCGAAAAATGCACTGAAATCGCAGAAACGACGATGTAATCCGAAACGCACAATCATTGGCCGACTAGAGTTTGACGTCACATGTGCCCTTCTCTTCCGCAACTCGTATCTTTGTCGTTTGCAACTTCTCTGTTATATCCGGAACATAAAATTAATCTTTTAATCTATTTTTCGAATGCCTTGAAAGAATGTGTATCTCTGTGAATGTAATAGAAAGATTTTCCCACAATCCCCACTCAAATAAGACAAGCTCTTCTGCAGTACTTTTATAGATCTCTTTGAGAGTTTCAGAGCAAAACAAGCTACTCACCTTCTATCAGTAAAATCCTTCTCTCCAACTTAGTTTATTACAAGGAAAGCAAAACAAATGTGTTGTCAGTACATGTATTTGTAATTATTCAGTTCCGACAACGAAACTGGACAAAGAACGCTGCTCGGATCTTAACTTGAATACATTTAGTAACTGGAACGAAGCTATTTACTTTACGCAATAGACTCTGACTTAGGAAAATAGGTAGGTTTTCAAAAACATCAGGTAGCGATAATGGCAGAGGGGCTTTCGCACATTCTGAGGAGACGATGCGATTTCTATCGCACAAGAAAGAATGAAAAGATTAGAATGTGTTTTTTTTTTTTTTTTTTGCACGATCTCTGATATTTCGTATGCCTACAAACAAACAAAACACCCCGACGAATATACATATTTCAGAACTTCCGCTCAAAATTAAATTCAGGTAAGGCATTTTTTTTCTTTAAAATCCATCTGGGCCTTTGAAATAGTAATTTTATTTTATATAGTTTTATTTTACTATATGCTATGAAGAATATAAATTATTTCCTTTACCCAAGATATAAATTTTAAGATATTAGTTAAGAATAATTAGTATAAAATCTTGTAAAAATAACTTATATAAAGAAACCTGTATAAATTGATAATAAAATTCAAATATGACCAAATGCGTCTAATCTAGGAACTTAAGTGTTGCCATCTACAAATCTACAAACACAAATGCAAGGGGGGATAAATTTATCCCACGTTTTTTCAGCTGTAATAATTGAAAAGTAAATTGTCTTTTTGAAGTCTGATTTTGATTTGACTATATCAATTGAATCCAAATGAGTTATTTTGTACCCAAAAACTAATTCTGTGAATTATTTTCTTCCGCTAAAAATGAAAACGATTTTCATCTGAACTTATTTTCCAGATATTCTAAATAATTTTCAATTGTACTGTAATTTTTTTTAAAATATACGAGAAATTTCAATATCCATTGAAATAATTTATACAGTAAAATAACAAGAGCAAGTGTATTCTTTTTAAAATCTCAAAGACATTTGTACAGAATTGTGCCACGGCCTCTAAAAGAGTTAAAATATAAATTCCATGTAATCAAATAGATGGAAAAAAACTGATTAAAATTAAATATTTGCTTTAAAATTACTACTACTGTCGCCTTATATTTATGTTCAAAACAAAACGGATATCGAATTCAAGGCTGTTTTTACTGAGCTTTCTGATTTACAATTATAATATAGATAATATAAATAAATCCTGTATAGGGTGTAATTATAGTTGTATTAACACATTTAGGAACAATACTATACTTGTATCTTTCCCACATTATTTTATTTAATGCAAAAAATATAAAAAAAATCTCTATATCAGTTCTACGTTATTTGGGCTCATATAACGTCAGACCCGCTTCAGGCTTTTCCAGCAAAATCAGAGAGGCGAACTTTGACTGCAATTATGAGAGAAACAAAACTGCCTTGAAATTTCTAAAATTTTATTGTTCATTTTGAAGCATTTTCAATTGATTAGAAAAATGAGAAAAATGCTGAATTTCCCCATTATCTCAGTTTCTACGCGGTGAAGCTCGTTACATTCAAATTGCTTTTCCAGGCTGTCTGCCAGGCAGTTTGCTTTTTCACTTGAGCAATACTGTCCGTACCTTTAAGGGTCGGAATGTTTTAGTTTTTCTTTTAAATGGTTGTACAAATTTCCATCAGGAACCGTCCTCAGTTTTCCTATATACGAGCGCATTGATACAGCATTCGTTTTAAATTTTATCATAAAGTTTATTCATTTAGTTCTGAGGACTGGATTTATGCATTTTTTAAACATCCTGCGGCAAAGCTTCGTTCATTGTTTGGTTTCCTGATTCTCGCGTCGATGTAAGTTTAATTACTTGTAAAGGGGTTAGATGCGGTGATCTTTGCTTCAATAATAAGTTTTTCGTAACTTTCTGCAAGATTTTCATGTGAATTTATTTTAATATCCTTAAGTTTCCCTGAGTTTTCCAACTGGTTTTTAATTTATTCCAATTAGTTTTAGATTCACCTGAATTTATGTAAGAATTTAGAATTTAACCCTTTCAAGTTCACTATATATTTCGTTTTGAAAATTATTAAATTTACTTCAAAAATGAGTATTAGATACGTAGCTGATTATAAATATGTAAAGTAAAAAAAAATAGTATTTTTTATTTTCAAGAAATTTGTGGTTTCACAGTGAAACCAATAAACGGTATCGGCAATTTTTCCCCCGAATAAGTTATTGTCGAAATGCAATTTAAATTATGTATTTAATTTATAAGTATACGTTATTATTCGGAATATTCAACCTTCATAAAATTCAATATTACTTTAGAAGATTCAATTTAAAAAAAATATCAATTTGTGCAAGAACCCTTATCATTTTGTTTCTCGTAGATATCAAAAGGAATTTAGCTCTTGCAATGCCGATATCTTCGTGAATACTAACGGTATTGAACTGGAATTTTTATATAAGTTGGCCTATATATCTGGTTCTTAAGTTATAAAAGAAATATTACGCTACGTTTCGCCCGTGCGGAATAAAAAAATGTTCAATGCGTGGTTTCACTGCGAAACCAGTGAACGCGAAAGGGTTAAAGTAAAAATTTAATAAAATAAAATTGTAGTCAGTACTATTTTCGGGTAATAAATTAATTTTTAAGGTTAATAAGTATTATCTAACAATAGCTAAGTCGATGGTGCTAGAAGAGTTTTGACCAAAATCTCGCGGGAACATTTGGCGCTAAGATTTCAAGTCCTGCATTTTCGACGAAATTTGATAATGTGATACCTTTCGGGATATTATTTCTACTACCCCAGTTCGTATGGATAGCATCAAAATCTCCGAAAATAATTTGATTTGAACTAACTTGAATTACATTTGTTAGGAACTTCTATCAAAATAATATCCCACATCACGAACTAAATCCCTAACCATCCACTACGTCGAGGACTCAGTTGTCGTTCTCTATCTAAGGATAGAGAGCTGTATGAACTGCAGGGAATATAGATGAATGTTAATGTAACAGGTTCGCTATCCATTAAGTTGAGAAAGACAACTGAGGTCTCGACGTAGTAGAGGGTTAGGGAAATATTTTGTGATGCGGAATATTCTTTTTGACTAAGGCAGCAATTCCCTACAGGTTGAAGTAAGCTTTGAATTGATTTATAACTTTCTATAAAAGTGATTGTTTGCCAAAAGAATTTTCTTTTGTGGTCTCAGTTGGTTAAATGTTACTTTGTATAAATATTAAACAAATGTAGAATAAAAATACAATCCTCAAAAATAATAATATATGTAATACATTAAAATTTGTTAAACTGTCACTTTATCTGGTGTACTCTTTATTTTTTCAAAATTTCTTTTACCAAAAGCCCCACTGTAATGGTCGACTTTTGTGTTTGAGACCCCTCTTTCATTCTAGAGTTAACGCCAGTTAACATATGAGGCTGATCTGAAAGAGAGAGACAATTTTCTTACGAAATAATTTAGGAATGATTTCTTGAATAGATTTCCCTTAGAATAAATCACATCTATAATCATTTATCAAAAATAATTGGAACATCAAAGGACGTATTTAAAACCAAACATTTAGATACACATAAATGTGCTCATAACAGTTCTACCACTATTTAAGTGCAAATATTTTTTTATTTACATTTTTGAAATAGTGTCTATCGCGTGACCCTCTGTGTAAGTTTCAACGTTTTATTAAAAGCTTGGGTTTTTATTTCCAGGCTATTAAATGCAGATGAATAAAAACATTTGATATGGATGATTTATCGACACCTGTGAACCATTAAAGTATATAACGAACTTTTGAGATGCTCTATAGATATCTGATTTAAGCTCCCCATAGAATAGATGAAGAGGAGTATACTTTCAATTGAATATTATTGCTTTCGATTTATAGGTACGCCCAATTCTACATTTCAACGCTTCACCCATTCTTGAAGGGATGAATTGTTGACTGTCTCTCTCTGAAACCAAATTGTTCAGCTGGAGCAGTAAATTAATTTCTCAAAGATTTCAGCATTTGAACTAAAGAAGCTGATAGATCGGAAATTCTTGGACAGTAAGCTGTAACATAGGAAGCATGATTATAATTGCTGATTTCCAGGAATTCAGGTAATAAGTTAGAAGCATCCACTTATTCAAATTATTTATATTTTACGTAATTGAGTTAATTGGAATTTTCATGATTGCTATATTTTTAATTTTGTCTGGGTCGGAGTTGTTCAATTTCTTGACAATTGCCATACTTTTAGCTGAAGTGAAGAAGGGTGGTCTAGGATCTTGAATCTCCACATTGACGAGGTTATTTACTGCTTCTACCTGTTCATTATCAGAATGATCAGAAATTCCACGGAATGTTTTGGCAATTATATTAAAGAATTTTAATTTAAAAAGGAATCCCCCGATCCGAAAAGTAAAAAACCCCGGAAGATTCTACTATAATTGTAATTATAATTGATAAAAATTAGGAATATCTATCCTTGCTACCTGTTTCAGACCCTTGCCCCCCGCCCCATTCTTCCCAAAACTTTTAAAATCCTGAAGAAAATTTCCAAACAGCATGCCTCTTCCCTATCAGAGCAGTTAACGAAAAATTATCACATAATAAGATATGATATGAGTTCTCTCAAGAGCAGCAGCTACTCTTTACAGGCACCAGTTCTTGCAGTGCTCCAGCTACAATCCCACAAGATCCAGATGGACTTCCACCCAGACAACTTTTGCGTCCAACAACAGCAGCTATCCTAATTCCGAGAACTGAAATTATCCAGCATCACCAACGAACCATTACCGAGGATTAGAACCCTTTCGGGGCCATGGGCCCCAAAAATTACTTGCTTCATTACATTATGAAAGTAAAGAAACAATTGATATTTAAATATGAAAAGCAAGAATTCAGTTTCATAGTCATTTCATTGCAACCGTAGCGCGTATCTCCGAAAAACAAACCACAGAGTAGCAGATTTCAAGGAACGCCTCGAATTCCAAACAATAACTGAAGCCGGCCATTCACTCGAAGCTTAGCCATGCCATTTGTCCGAAGGCCCCGGTTTTTTCCACCCATTTTAATCAAAAAATACAGGCACGCCATTCTCTTGTATTTAAAAGGAAGCTAACTTTGAACTAACTTCCATAACTTTTGCTAGGTAGGGGAGAGATCTTCTGTCTCTTTCTACAGCTGTTTGTCAATCGCTCTTCGATTTTCCCCAGTCAGCAGAATTTAATTTATGCTACCCTCGAAGCGAGGTTCAATTTGCTCAAGTCATTGTTGTTTTGCTATCGTCTTTCAGGATTGCACTGATTTTTCGTTCCGATTTCAGTCCAGACGGAATTCCAAACATGGCAAACCGCGTGGCTCATTTGCATAGATTTTTATCGCTTCTTCCTTCTCGCATTCCTTAATATACAGTTTGTCGGTGAAATGAATGGCCGGCTTAAGAGTCGTTGAAAGGGGCTGGAAGAATTACCAAGGTCATGCTTTCGTAGCACCCTCTAGTAAAAAGTTTTGAAACGAAATTCTTCTCTAGTGTCTCTCTCACATATAATTTACTAATATTAATGTCGGGCAAGAACTCTTGGATGCACATCGGTGTCAGAGCTACTCCAATCGAATCCTTCCTTTTTAATGAAGGAATAATTGATAAGTAAATTTAAAATTATTCCACCATCTGCGTAAATTTGGCAAATTGATCGGCAAATTGATCATTTCCTGGGATGCCAGCATTTGTGTTAGGATATTATAGTTGTTTTGTATTTCTCAGCAATATATTTATTTTACGTATTTTTATGAACTGTCAGCTCTAGGAAAAACGCACGTGAACTGCATTTAATATTATATGTTGTTTCTTTTAAATCTCGCATTTTCTTCTTATTGTCATTGTTTTCCATTTTCTACGAGCAAGATCGTCTGAGATGTTACGTTAAGAGTTGTATGTTTTAATTTTTAGAGCTAGATTTCTTAGTTACAATATGCTGAAATATTTTTCTGTACACTATTGTACATAATATATGATATTTTTATTAATAGTTGCAATTGTGTTTTCTTCCATCAGTAGATATTCCATTTTTTGAGTTGAGTTTGAAAATATTTTTACATTAAAATTCCACAACGTGCCTTCACCCAAGTGAAGCTGAATTTGATATGGTTGAATTATCTAAACCTATGTGATTTTCAATTATCTGGTCTTTTCTTTTAAAAATTCATTTACGAGAGTGCCCCTGCAGTGGTCGCCCTCCGTATTCCTTGAACATATTTGTCTTAGAATCATTCCTCATCTTTAACCATTTTCCAAAAATAGTTAATACCGCAAAGGACGTTTATGAGATCAAACATTTTGATGTACATAGATGAGTTTATAAAAGAAATTACCACTATTTAAATTCAAAGATTTTTTAAAAATATTTTGATTATTATCACTTGAAACCCACTGTGGGGAGCAGGAACTCTGACTTTTTACAAAAGTTAGATTTTAATATTCGGAATGGCAAACAAAAATTAGTACTTTCATTGGATATAGAGAAACTATAAACCTTTTGTTTTCTGTTATGCTTTCTAGGATTTTGAAGAAAATTGAGATTAGATTTTAAAATCCTGCAAGTGATCTTCCTAGAGAAGAGTTTAAAAGCTAGAAGATTTTCGATAATTCATTCAAGGTTAATCTTTTCGACATGTATGTTCGAAGATATTGCAAAAAATATAATTAAGGAAAAGAATAAAAGTATGTTTGTAAAAGTATGTACAAAGTACAGTTTAGTAGCAAATGAAAAAGCATGTTATTTTTTTATGTATATAGCAGTATGCATTTATAGATTGGACAAATATGTAACATTGTTGAAAAGAAGATAATTTTGATACGTTTGGAACATGAACTCATGATTGAATGGTTGTAACTTTTTTGACTATTGATAACTTTTGCGTCATCCTTTAAGTAAATGCGTCAGTCTTACGAATAAAAACCGAAAAAAATAAGGGTTCATTCTCTTTATTGTCCACTACAGCATGTTAGAAAGAACTGTTTTATATGCTAAACATTGTTATATCCCTTTATGCTAATTTGATACTTATTGCATTTTCTACTTATTGTGATGATATAAGTGTTTATTTTGGCCAAAGATATTTTGACAAATTTATTTTCAACAGATATCTGTTGCTGAAGTATATCAATGATTATTTTGATAGAAAAAAGCAATGTTGCAAGGAACCCTTTTGATTTGAAACATGGCAAAGCGACATCGAAAAGATGTTGTCATCAGATAAAGACAGAAAACGAGAATGGCAAAATGATTGCAGAGATGGTAAGATGAGCTGGACGGACAGTCATTGCCCCCGATATCTTCAACTACAGATATTAAAATTCAATTAGTAATAGTTTATATAAAGAAAATAAATCCATTTATTAGCTGCAAATGTGAGAAGCTTGTTAACTTCATGATCAGTTGCTCAAAAGAATATAAAATATTAAATGCAAAAATTAGATTATATTTTTTACTAAAATATGCAACGGATAGATATAACATTGTTATATCGTAAGCAAAAGACACTTATTTATTACAATAGAATCTCGATTTGAAGTTATACGAGGGATATTATTGGATAGACTTTGCCAACTTTAGAACTGCTTCGACCTGATGATTTCGAAGGTTCCAGGTTCGAAACCCGATTCTAGCGAATATACGCAATGTATATGAGCCTCATGCCCTCAAAATCTGATCGAAGGTCAAACATCCTTCATCTGTTTTGAGAAGAAAGTCGGAAAATTGGAGCTTGAATATCAATAAAATTTCGGAAATATATACATATTTACTAACTTCCATCTAATGATTTTATGAAATTAATAAGGGACTTCCAAATTTGTTATGTAACTGAATTTGTAATGCCACTTTCTTTCCAACAATATCAAGACCCGGAGGTTAAGATCCCTGAGTTCAAGCACTCCGTTAACCCATAACACCATCGACATCAGACATAACTTGTCTTTTTTCTCAAAGTCGAGACAAGATGTTATTCTCGATTCGTTGACATTATTCGACTTAAAAGAAGCAGCAGAGGTCTGCGGTACCTATACGTTCCGTGCTTGCGAAGTACGTCTGGTAATTGTTTCGAAAATAACCATTTTCCGGTTTTTTTAAAAGTAAAAACAGTGCTTTTTTATACATTTTTAAAAGAAATCAACATATTATGGTTTTTTTTAAATCTGTTCCTTCTCAAAAAAATCTGTAGTTCAATCTATCAGTTAAAATGCCAGGGAAAAGGATTAACTGAAAAAAAATAGTTTATATGACAGGCAAAACCTGGACATATAATTAAAAAAAGTGAAATCTCTCTGTGTCACGGCTTTAATGCAGCAAGAATCTGCAGTACAGGGTTACAGAAATGATATATTTCAGTACACCATATCACTTTATCCAATAAAATCTCTTCCACGGCGAAGGCTTAAACCTCTCTCAATGTGACCACCTATCTTGTGAACCACATCTTACATACGACCTTCAGAAGATTCAAGTAAACAAAGTATTCGCTATCTTTCAGCAGAATCTCATCAACCACATTGGATCAGAAATCTATTACTGATTTGAATCCGAACGTATCCTCGAACTCAATGAATAATTTTATGGGAGCGCAACTATGTTGTTAATGTTATTGTGAATGTCATTTAATTTATATTTTCACTTTATCTAGTGTATCCTTTTCTTTACAGCAATTCACTTGCAGAGACCTCCCCCACAGGGTTTGCCCATTGCGCTTTCGAACTCATGTGCTCTGTTCCATTCTAAAGGTAACGCCAGTACAGTGCCGAATCCAGGATTTGGGTCTGGCGGTGGTTGAGGTAATAAAAATTTTTATCGTTGTGACGAATGCCCAGCCTCATTGCTTATGTAAACCAAAACACTTTAACTTTACAGACTTTACTCACTTGGCAAAAAGAAACATAAAGAGTGTTACAATACATTCGATAATTTAATAAAAACTACAATGAAATAACTATCCAAAAAATGTCTTCAACCGCGTCAACGCTAAAAGTGCAATTGGAATGACTAGAAAAGTTTGAAAATTTTCGAGCCTGTCAATCCAGAAAGCAATGTTGACACTTTCTTACTAATTTTTTAAAGGGAAATTTTAGCAAACAGTTGTAATGATTTTAACCCTCTGAGTGGTTCGGTCTTCTTTGTAAAGCGATTCCAAAAGCGAGCGATTGAAGAACCTTTATCTGTTTTAAAAGTGTGCCTTCCTCCCAACAGAAAATGTTCCGAAAGCGCTGCAGATCGAGTCTCTTCCCCCCCTCTGAACAAGGAACGATTAGCACCCCCCCCATGGAGGGGATAACCGCAAGAATCTGTTCTATTCAGCTTGGAACCTATTCAAACTACAGTGCCAGGGGAATTCTGGGGTAGTTATCTGGCCCTGGGATAATTGCTTTAGGAAAATCACATCTGTGGCGTGACTAAATGTCTTCAAGATGCCCTCATTCTGCATATTGCCCGTGTCCATAACATCAGATGACAAAAATAAACGCCGTTACACCAGACAAATGCCAGACCGTTGGGCCAAAAAAATGAACGCTATATTACTTATTTTTTATGTTGTGAGTTTCTAAAAATATGAACATCATTGAAGTTGCATGAAAGCTGATATTCTTTAGATGTCTGTGACTTCAATTTATTTGTTGTTTATTAATAGTTGTATTTTAGATATTGGCTGTACTTCATATTATTAGTTGTCTTTTTTATATTCTTGACTTCAATTTATTTTCAGTCTACACGTCAGTATATTAGTCTACGAATGTAAAAATAATTTCCCTAATTTTAAAGATCAACAACAATGCCATTTATATATATATATTTTACTAATCTCTATTGGCACTATAAAACTTTTCATATTGTTTCTTGATTTAGTATTCGGTAAAAGGTAGAAAATTTAGAGCCGATCACAAATATAAACAGCGCTTAACTGGATTAATCCGTTTTGTATGCACATAAACACTTATTATATAGATAGTCACATAATAATCTATATTCCAAAATAGCCAACGATAATCAATATATATGAAGGATTATAAATAACCTTCTTAACCCTGAATAATGTTTTAAATAAAATAATATGCTACAAGCCTTTTGTAATGAAACTCGTTACATATGCGTTTTAACAGAACGAGTTAATAATTCTCAAACTAAAGGTTACATTTTGAAAACTAATGCTCTAAATATTGGAAGAAATAGCTTATTCATATACCTTTATTTAGTACGCAAGAGATTATCTTCTATTATAATAAACGGAAATTTAATTCACCTGAAATTTGAAACTTTGATACTATTGTCCAGGTACTAGAGCATCCAGTCGCAAATTTTTCAAAATTAAATTTGGGGACGTTCAAATATTACGTAAGCACCCAAGGGGGGGAGGAGGGGATATGCGATTTGCTTATTTTTGCTGACACGGGAGGAAGGGGAGTATGAGTGATGCTTACGTAAGATATTAAAATCACTTTATTTCCGAAAATCTCTTGTAACTTGCACAAATGATTTAATTTAAAAAAATTAAATTTGAAAAATAAAGATAAATTTGGCAAAGGAAAATTGATTTTTTAAAGCTTAAACTTGAAATTGTAAGGAAATTAAACTTACATTTTTTTTTTTTCATTTTAAGCCGAGTTAGAGTTTTTACTTTCTCGTACACGAAGTATACAAAGAGAAAATTGTAATCGTCAAAAAATTCGAACTCGAGATTTTGACGAATCTCCATGTTTTAGACCTCCCTGAGTCCGAAAAACACAATTTTGGAATTATGTCTGTCTGTGTGTCTGTGAACACGATAACTCGAAAACTATTAGAGCTACAGGGATGAAATTTAGTATGTGGTCTTTAAACATAAGTTTTAGGTTTCTGTCAAATTTTGGACAAAATCCGTCCACGGGAAGTCTGTCTGTCCGCGGTCATGTGAACACTATAACTGAAAAACTTGAATAGCTAGATGAATAAAATTTGGTACACAGTTTTATCATCATGAATGTAGGTCCGTATAAAATTTTGGGCCAAATCCGTCAAAGGGTTGACTGTCTGTCGGTCTGTATAATCGCGTACTTGTAAAAATTACATCTCCTAAACCCTTTGGCTTAGATAAATAAAAATTGGTATGACGTTTGCTAATATTAATTATAGGTCTGTGCCCAAATTTCGTTTGAATCGGTAACGAAAAAGGCGTTCAAATTGCATAATTAATTTTTCTAATCCGATTCTCCATACGCATGCGTACTGGTAGCAATCTCTGTGCACGCGGAAGGATTACATCACTTTTCCCCTGTTTTACTTGCGTACTGGAAGCAATCTCTGCGCATGCGCAAGCTAACGAACGAGGTCTTCTCCTGTTTTGTCCTCTGCACACGGAGCTTGTGCATTGGCTACAGTTTGATAGAAAATAAATATTGCTAACTTTTAATACATACGCATCTCTTTCAATATGATTTTTCACCTAAATATTTTACTATCACTATAATCTACAATGAAAAACCTTCTGATAGTCATTGACTTCTGGGTTACAGTAGGTTCGATTTTTTTATCCACGCAGGGGGAAGGGAAATGACAAATGTTTGAGAAGTATACGAGAAAGTTTAGGGGAGGTCACTCCCGCTGGTTTTATTTGAATTAAATCCTAAAATTTTTAAAATTAGATTATTATTGTTATACGTTTTGTAAAAAAAAAGAACGGGGAGGTGCAGTTTGCTTACGTAATTATAAGAGGGGGGTTTTCGATTTGCTTATTTTTGCTGACAAGGGGGGGTCAAAAAATACCAAAAAATGCTTACGTAATATTTGAACGGCCCCTTTAATTCTTTATTTATAGTTTTTTTTATCGAAATGTAATGGCATATTGAGTTTCAGGGGCATTAAAGTTTTTTTTTACCCGATTGAAACGAAAATTGGACAATTAGGGTTAAAAGACCACATACCAAATTTCATTTATCTAAGTCGTTGCGTTTAGGAATTATCGTGTTCACAAGCATGCGATTACAGAAACCAACAGACAGTTAACGCGTCGAGGGATTTCGTCCAAAATTTAATACGGACCTACATTCCTAATTTTTACAACTGTGTATCAAATTTTATCTATCTAACTGTTTAAGTTCTGAAATTATCGTGTTGATATGAACCCTAACATACAAATTTTCCTTGGACGGACTTTATCCAAAAATTGATTGAAATATACTAATTTTGTATTAAGTCCATATAAAAGATTCCTTCTTTCTAACTCTAACCGTTGTTGAGTTATTGTGTTCACAAACATAATTCCAAAATTGTGTTTTTCGGACTCGGGGAGGTCTAAAAACTGGAGATTCGTCAAAATCTCGTGTTGAAAAATTTACGATCAACGATTATAATTCTTTCTCTTTGTATACTTCGTTTACTAGAATGTAAAAACGATCAAACTTTTTTTTCCTATCAATTTTACGAAAATGCGCTAGCTACGAAGTAAAATATTATTGAATTTTTTTTTTCTACAGACAATTTTTTGCAAACTTCGCAAAATCAAAGAATACCCTAATAGCACAGGAAAAACGGCCGATATTTTAAGAATAATATTGTGGAATATCTCACTCGTTATCCTGCATCATTCGGCGCGAATAATAATGTGTTTGGCTTAGAAATCTGTTGATTGGTTGAAGTTCCTTCGGTAACCCTTAAACCGAGAGGGGGTCACGAAACACTCCACGCCTCCTCCCAAGGAAGGCGCAAGAGTTGTAACTCAGTCAGACGTCTTCCAGACTTTGCCATGGGGAGTTTCCCCTCACCAAATTATCTTGTGGTTGTGAGGTCAATAGTATGGCTTGAAACGCTTTCATTCGTTTGATACTTAGAAACATTCGCTTCATGAAAAATGCGAATGTGATTCTAACATTAAAATGAGGAGTTAGTTTATAGATTATACAAAATAATTTATGGAAATGAGATGAAAACTGAAGAGCTATTTATGATTGCAAAGAATATGAAAAAATAAACAGAATCTACATTTTATAGCTTTCTGCAATTAAAGAAAACAAAGAGATTGAATTATCTGTAGAAGCAATGAACCGTTTTAATTTTACTGCAGTGAAATGTATTGTTAAAAATGCTATATAAAAAAAAATATTCTAAAAAAATTGTCAAAATTAAGGAAAGAAAATGTACGACAATTAAATTAGTATCATTGAAAAGAAATTTTTTTAAATTTTAAGACGGCATAAAAAATCTTTTTCTACAATAATATGAGACAAAATGCCGACTTTACTGATGATTTCATATGCAATATTTTCATATGCAAGCCTGCTCATTGAGAAGTGCAATACGCATTTTCTATTAACCTTATTTTTAACTGAAACTTGGAAGATTGTATTACATGCAAGATCAAAGAGATAAGAAAATAGTGAGGAAACAGGACAAAGAATTAATAATATATAAATAAAACAAATTTCATGAATAAAATAAATACAAAAATTTATATCAAGATAGAAATTTTTTATGAAAAATAAATAAATCTTATGGAGGTTTTCTTTAAATCAAAATTTGGTCTAAACTTTATTTTACAGAACTTTAATTGAGACCATTTGTTCACAACATCGTGAATGCCTAGTATATCTCCAACCATGTATTTTAAAGAAACGAGTAACATTAATTAATCCAAATGTTTATTATCCATGTTCGTTTGAGTATATCCATCTTCAATTTCGCAAGGTTCAGAATGAGACGAACAACTTTGAAACTTGAAGGTAGAACATTTCATAATGTAAATGCTACTTTTGAAATATTTACTAAAAACAAGCATTTTTCACTGAATTTAGAAGTATTTGCAATTCAAGCATATAAAAATTCTTATTCTTCTGAAAAAAATTCTGAATACTATTCTACTATTTATCGATTCCTTAACTAATTATTTCTCTTTACTGGAAATGACAAAAAAAAAAGTTTCAAACACTGAAAATACAGAATAAATTTGTTCGTTAATCATAGTAAGTTTTCTAATTATTGTATCAATATTTCGTGATACATTTATATCTTCATTTTATTTCAGTACATTCACTTTACAGAGACATGTATAATTATGTATAATATTTCCATGGAACACGAAAAATTTTAGAATTCTTTCCCTAATACAGTACAGTTGAAAAGAGATTTTACGAATTAGCAAGTAATTTTCTGTGATTATTAGAAAGCGTTGTAATTATTGAGATAAGTATTTAAAAAATAATTATTATTCGAGAAAGTTACTGTGCTGTTAGACATAAAAACTTAATGAAACAAAACCAAAATAATAATAATAAATCGAAACTGACTGGTGCATATACTATTTTTTAAACTTTTGTTGACATGTACTGTGATAATAATATTGATGTCATTTTCCTCAGATCCTTAAAAATAACCCTTGGATAATTTTTCAATTCATGGAAATTATTTTAAAGAATCTTTTACTGTGATGGCTAATTGCAAAGTTTTTAGCTCAGATTCGTAACTCGAAAATTTTCTCTGGTTCCTTCTTATTTCCTATTAAAATAATAAGATATGGTCTATATTACGAGTATTTTGATTTATAAGATGTCAAAAATAAAAATTTTATTCCTTCTGAATTATTTCCATTATTTAAGTATTTCTTATCTCGTGCCTTTAGTGATCATAAGAGAACAATTTTTAAAGGCTATAATTCCTTTAAAAGATCGTAGAACGTTTTGTAAATGGATAGAGACATAAAAGTGTTTAAGTAATTAGCGAGAAAACTGCATATTTGAAATCCAGTTTCTGCAGAGTCAGTTTCTCCTACACTTTATGTTTTGCTATTATCTTCCTGATGGCACGGCATTGCTCGGGATCCATATTTTTTCATATGCCTCGTAAGCATCACAAATTCCTCCAATGGGAATTGAGGCCATTCTATACAATATACACCACATCCTTTCCATAATAGAACAGAACACCACCCTGTGCCTTGTAGCCGTGATAGCTATTTTACAGTTGAGATGGACACAGAGCGAAAAAGACAATCTGAACCCACCATGGGGCCACCCGGCTGACTCTCTCGGCATTTATTGAGAACAAAAAATGGGGAATATATACATGGGGTTAACACTGCTACAGATCGCAGAGATAAGATACTTTTGTTCTGGTACAGGCCTTGATGAAATACAAGCTTGCCGCGAGAGCAGCTCCTTTCCATGACAATGTAACGTCCCTCAAAAATAAAAAAAAATAGAAAAAAAGGGTGAGGGAATCCCTCTTTTCGTTAAGCAGTTTGGTTCTCAAATTGCTATCTTTTTTGTCCCTACCATTACGTAAATGCCGCTGCAGAAAAAGAAAGTAAAAGTCGAAAGTGGTCTTTTGTCATCTTCGCCTGAAGGCATCATTCAACATGGAGGCAAGAAGGCCGAAAATAAACGAAAACATTTTACGACCAGTTTTTCTTATTTGTTTATTAGGGAAGGACTCCTGGGTGGCGTAGAAAGTGTCAGAGGAAATGAGAGTGAAAAAATATAGTTCAATTCACCCGGCCCCGTTTGCCATGGATAAAAATAAAACACTTTTGAAAATAAGTTGGACGTCGGCTAGCTGATTTTGTATTTATAAAGTTAATATTTCAATCACACAAAAAACGTTATTAAAAAGGATTACTTCATAAAAAAAACTTGCTATGCGACTGAGTAGAATGAGTTTACAAAATGCGATTTTTATTTCATTTTCTTGCATGTTTTATAATAAATTTGTTGATATTATCGCCAAATTTATTTTTTTGGTTAGACCAGATTCAGTATATAAAACGGCTTGTGATGTAAATTATTTTTGACTAATACTAGATCTTAAGTAATTTTTTTCCTCCCGCTGGTGTGGCATTTTGGAGAAAAGGGCGCCACCTCAAGGGATCAAAAATTAAGAGGCTCGTTCCAAAATATCCCTCGTGTTTCTTAAAACACGGTTGGCAATCAACAGAACGATTGCAAGACTACTAAAAGAACAAAGTTAAATGACTATTAGAATTTTGAAGTTTAAAATTACGTTTTCAAGGAATATTCACGGTTCCACTGAAAAAGTAATTTTTGCCTGTCATTGACAGGCAATCAAAACAATATTTAGTAATTAAATAACCTACGGCTTTCCATTTACGAAGTATACAAAGAGAGTATTGTTATGGTGAAATAATTCGGCCACGTGGTTTTGAGGAATATCCTCATTATAGACCATATTTTTATGTTTGAAAAAAAAAAGTAGTTTTTTAAAATTTCGAAAATTTTATATGTGTGTGACTACCTGTCGAAATCGCAATAGGCTAGATGTTTGCAACTTGTTGATTTCTAGCAATTTTCGACGAAATTCGCTGGTGAAAAAACTGTCTTTCTGTCCGTCTGTGTACGCGAATGAAAACACGATAATTCAAAAAGCTCAACAGATAGATAAATAAAATTTGGCAAATTGTTTTGTTAGGGTACACTCGTCGAAAAAAGTATAAAGTCGCAAAAATACATGACAAAAAAACTAGAAATTTATATCATATTTTTCATTATTTTCACAGCAAAAATAAATGTAAGTTTAATTACTTAATGTGATTTTATAAGCAATTAGTTAAAAATCTATACAGTTAGATTTGGGAAAATATATAGCGTCGATATGATTTATTCTTTAGTAAGTGATATTTGAACCTCATTTTTCTTTTACTTGTATTACTGGTCGATTCATAGAACCAGAAAGAACTTGAGAGATATCCGGGTCAATTTTATTCCAGAAATTTTTATTGTGGTTTTAAGAAAAAATTTGCTTCTCTCCTGTCGCCCATTCTTGTAAACATATCGAACCAGAATTCCCGAAAGTTTTCCCATTGGATTCAGGTCGGAACTCCGATATAACCATTGAAGAGTTTTTACCAGGATTTTGTAGGATACCGCTTTCATCTAGGATTTTTCAGAATAATGAATTATGCACAGATACTTTGTCTTGTTGAAATGTTCAATCTCCTGATGTTATCAGAAGATATATCAGGAACAAATTATCTGCCAGCAAACCCTGATATAACGATGAATTCATTTTGACAAATTCAATTTCAGTTTCACCACTGACGGCAAATGCGGCCCAGACTATGACAGATCTGAATTGGCGTTTCGAAAAAAAAGTCTGATTCTGTATGCAGATAATACCAGTAAAACTGAAATCGATCTAAATCATTTAGATAAAACATTTTTCCGTCCAAAAACTTCACATCATTCCGGTTCAGGGCTGGCCTTAGGAAATGCGGTGCCCAATTGGAAATAATTTTGGAAAACTTCGATATACTAAAGTTTTAAGAAAGTATACATAATGAATACATAAATAATATGAAATTGTAATAAATAAATTAATAATATTTATTATTAAAAAATTTAATAATTTTAATACACTTACTTAATACTTAAAAATTAGTTTTAAAAAATTCAAGAAGGGAGAAATTTTTTATTGTTTTTTATGGGATGCATTGTAAAACAGATAAGTTACTCGAGTGAATTAAAGACCTTAAAAAGTTATTTATTCATGATCACTAAGTATAGTTCCCAAACATTTTTATCAAATAATAGATTGTTATTCATGTCAGCAATTTAATACTACGACAGTTCATAAAATTCGCAAGACAGTTTACAATTTGATTGTATTATATACATATTTTAAGGTTAGGTTATATTAACGTCCCGTTTTGAAGCAACACGAGGGCTATTTAGGGACGGGTCTTGTAACTTTGAACCGCGGTCAGATGACGAGGACGATGCCTGAACTGATGCCCCCACTCTCCAAGCTTCCGCGCCAAGCCAGCGGGAGGACGTTTGGCCACTGCGTATGATTTAGCGTGCAACAGGCCCTATACACGGCGGATCTTCAGTGGAATCGGGTTTCGGGCCTGCGGCCCTCCGGTCCCGAGGTCGAGATCTTACCACTAGGCCTACATATTTTAAGAAGCTAATATACAGATTCTCAGGAATGAAGATGCTTCATTGTTAAATGTATGTGGGTAGGTGCCTAAATTTTAATATTAATAATTTCTTTCTGAATTAAAAAATCGCTCACAAAAGAAAGCTTTTACAGTAAAGTTGGGGCGGGAATAAGTAACTCATTCAGATTAAGTATAACAGTGAAAAAGTTAGTTATATTCAATTGGCTGTAATTTATGTTAGTAATCGCATAATAAAAGTATATGTTCACCTCCAATAACTTTAAAAAACTCATTCAAGCTAAGTTTATATTTGTTCCGCAGTTAATAAATAATAGCACCCTAATGGTTTTTAATATCAAATTAATAAAACTTTTATGAAAAACAAATATTTTTTCGTACTACATATTAAGATTCAGGTTAATATACGAAATTAAATTTATTAAAAATTGTTTGTATCTCTCGAGGTTTCTGATATGTGTATTTTGATAATTAAATCCCGGGAGAAATTAAATGGTTCTCAATTCCACTCTTAGTATGAAACACAATTTTAGAATAGTTTATAAATGTTTTCTTAGATTTAAAAATGTAAAAAGAATATGCAAAATAAGCCAACGATAAACATACAAATTAAAACTGCCATTTTTTTGTTTCTATTTAATTCTTCTGTTAAATTATTGTACTTTTTTAAAAATTCTAAACATGTTAAATAAACGCAGTATTGATAATTTCTCTTTAAAAAGTTTAAAAGAAAAAAAAATAATTAAAAAAAAACAAATCTACATTTGTGCGTTTAAGCTGACTGTCTTCAAAAAACTGCCAATATCTAGGGTCAGTCAAAAGTGAAACAGTGTCAGCTAGCTGTAAGTAAAAATTGGACAACAATGGTTTCCAATAAATTTAAAAACATAAAAAAAATCCTAAGGATAATGTTCTGAAATCAAAAAGATACTTGCTAGTTTTTTTTTATTTTGTTTTGTTTCTTCAACCAAATTTACTTTTTGGATAGATTTACTTTATTATTTTGATTTTTAACTATGAATTTAAATCTATTTTTTCACTTAAGGCAGGATAATCCTCTCTTGAAGTTATGACATTTCTTTATTTTTTATAATTAGATTAAACAATCAGGTTATAATTAGTTAAATAATGTGTACTAATTACGATTTCAATCTGAATAAACCATCTCTTGCATGATCAAAACGAAAATTAATCGTCATTCTGTTTCATGATTTCAAAGAGCCAGCCTAATACTTCTTTAACAATTGAATGTAAAGATCTAAATCATTAATTTGATAAAATTCAGAACACATTGCCTCAAAATTTAGTTTCAAATATTGATACATTTTCTGTTCACTGTTTTTCTTTTCCTTGTAAAACTAATTCATTCTTTTGAAACAATTAATGCTTTCAGCTTACCAAAAATTAAATAATTTTACGTATTTAAAGTAAGTTGGAATAATTAATATACAGTTAATAAAATAAGCGAATCATTCGGTCGTTGAATGCTGTCAGTATTTTACGAACCCTCCTGACCTCGAGCAAACCAGAAGAATGGAGGGACCACTCCTCGTTGTAATTTGACCACTGTGCCCCGAAACACACAACACCCTTTTCCTTTGCTGCCTTTAGCCGCCAAATTGCATGATGCCTTTACCACTCTTGTCAGAACTTTTTCGAAGACTAGTAAAATGAGCTGCAGGAAAAAGAAGAAATACGTCATTGTACCCTCTCTAGTAAGAACCCCGTACTGCTGGCAAAGAGAGATTCTTCGGACATGCTGAGAGCCTGAGGGAACAATAAAATGTCAGCGGCATCAATTTGTAATATAAGTGTGTGTCTAGCTATTTCCTACAAAAATTTCTCACTTTCCAGCCCCCCGTTAGTATATTGTCTCATTCTTACTCACAGGAAACAAAATACGTAGACTTCTCGTCCACCCCCTTCAGGGCCATAAAATGTGTTTCCCTGGTTCTGAATCCCTTGCTATAGAGTCAAGGGCACTCCTTTTTATCTTGCATTTATGATAGCAGGGAAAGTCTTAGAGCATTGTTGACTGGTGAATCAGTACTGTGCTACACTAAAAATACTTGGGAAAAAATCCACGGAACCCCAAAAGTTAGTACCGTATTTAAATCAACATTGTCTATTTGATAATTCGGCCCTGTATATAAGGAGTTTTTGGGCAACAAATATTATGATAAACTGAAACAACAAAACATTACGAAACTGAGATAACGGATCATTCAAGAATATGTAATGGTTTCAGTAGTTTGATTATAAAAAAATACAAAACTACAATTGACAATTGATTTCAGACAAAACGGTTAATAATTTACAAAACTTTTTCTATCAATCAGAATATTCTTTATTTATAGGATCGGATATTTTTTTAAATTATAAAACAACAGGACATAAAACTACAAATCTTCTTTTTTTTCCTACTTATTCTTTCAAAATACCTCTTGGCTATATTTATATTTGCCGTATAAAGCATGCTGTTCAAGACTACAAATTTAAGATAAGCTAATTAAGCTTTCACTTGCAAAATTTTAATAAACACAATTAAAAATATTATTTATTCCCGTTTAAGGTTATAATTAGAATAGTAATAATTTATTGTACTAAAATGAGCGTTTCTTCAGTAAGCACATTACTCATAATTTCTATAAAACACTCATCTTAAAAGACTTACTGGTAGAGTAGAAAGAAATATGCAATGGTATCAAATGACATGTTTAATAAAAAAAATAATAACCGTACTTAAATCAACATTTTCATCATTATTTTAATTATTGTGTAGAAAAGAGTTAAATTGTTTTATTTCAGACAATCAAAATTACTATAAGTAGTCTTCTCGATGAAAAAAAAAATGCTAGGAAATTCAACTTAAACTGAATTCCCATTAATTATTATAATGTCCACGATATTCAAACGGAAGTATATACTCTTATTTCGCGTCTGAACATTTGAAAAATCTTATTTTATTTTATCGTGAACATTCCCTAGTAATTTATATTTGCAAAACATTTTTGGATTTATTAAAACAAATCATGTTTTTGTAATGCAACAAAAACACGTTTTTTCATATAATTTGTTAAAAACAATAATTGATTTTAATTTGAATAAATTCGATTGCATTCTTTGTAGCACGCTAGCGCGGGGCCCTATTTGGAGCAATCGGTCCAATCGGCTTAAGGCCGGCCCTGAGAAAGGGATGATAGCTCTGGTATCGTCCTCATATTTTGATAGCGGCTTAAATTATGAGGTCCGTAACCCTTGCGTTACTTCTGACCGGGAATTAATATAATTGAACTAAACCAATTCAGGTAATTTTTTTATCATTTTCAATTTTAAGAAAGAACTCTCAGCAGATGCGACGGTTATTGGAAATAAAGGCCAATACAAGTTTCAGAACAGTAACGAAATTTGGATACTATTAAAATTAATTATTTTTAAATAAATAATCAGTACAGAAAGGCAAAATTCGATAACAAATTTTGATTTCGTTAAATAAATCAATGCAATTAATTTTCATTTTGCAATCTTCGCCGCGAAGCTTTGTGCTTTCGTACGGTTCGCAACTCCCTCGGTGTGGCCTGCAATTGAATATTTGATAACAAGAACAATTGCTTGACTCCATTAGGAACGTTCAAGTAGACAATAAACAGAACAGGTGCAATGCTACTAAAAAATCGGAGTTAATTGTCTATGTTTAAAATTCCGTTCTTAAGGGGATCATGAATATCAAACTATTTTAGGTCAATCAACCCAAATAAAATCCCACATGAGGAAGGTGTGAATTGTCGTTACTGATTGAACAAGAAGTATTATGTTCACAACTAAAACGAAACCGTGGTGCGCATGACCGACGCTTCGCCTTTGCTATTTAACACAGTATGGCTAACATACTATTTAACCATATTAAATATATTTATTTTAATTGTAGAAATATGAATTCAAATTTAAAAAACAAAAACAAATCTCACTGATTAGTAGTGACTTGAATTTTTTAGTTTACCTCATTTCCAAAGCTAATTCGGCCGGTTTCTTACTCCGTTTTTGGAGTTTTTTTTAATTGGTTATAACAGGTCAAAAAATAACAAAAAATCGGTTTATCGAAACAACAATCCCCATCCCTAGTAAGAAATATTTATTATTACTTCTAATTTTGGTCGAACTTTCAAAAAAACATTGCTTGTGATAATCTTTGTAATTTGTAAAAATTTAAACTTAAGAGTTCCCCTTTATAGATAGCATGTCCCGTTGTCCCCAAGCACATTTTCGGGACACCGAAATGTCACATTTTCAGAAAGAGAGGAACCCACAGCTACAATTAAAGAAATCCAATAAAAAATCCGACAGTAGTGCCTAAGTTGAAATTAGCCTGAAAGTTTCATATTAACTAATGAGATAGTAAATTTTTTTATTAATAAAAAACATTAAAATATTTTTCACGTAACCAGGTATCGCCAGGTATATCAGCTAGTATAAAATATTATATTATGCAAAATCCTCTTACAGTTGCAATTTAATACATGAAAACACAGACTGTAACTAATTAAAAATTATAACCATTTAATTAATTACCAGAAAACCTTCACTAAAACCTTCCTGTTGCTTCACAATATTTTAAAGCAAAATTTACGTTTTCCACACCAAAAGCTGCAAGCAAAGCAAAAGCGATTTATCCAAAATTTTGCACAAGACTGTTGATAATAAAATTTTTAATGGTCTTTATTCTCTTCAGAGTCAATGAGTTATAGTTTACTGTTTCGATGGCACATCTCAGCTTCTGGTAATAGATCCTGAAAGTTTAAATTATAATTAAATGGAGCGAAACTTGTTCTAAAACTTGACTTTACTAACTTCCATACTGCTCCAACTTAAACATGACTCACGGAAGATTTCACATATACAAGGCCGTTGTGCTTGATACTTGCTCGTTGTAGTTGAACTTCGCCTCCGTGGAATTTTAATTTACCTAAATTCCTCTTTAAACATTCAAACTTTAATATGAATTTCGATTCCCTGTAAAAGGAAAATTTTTACTTATGATGCAGATAAAATCTTCTTATTTAACAGCATGCCAGCAACTAATATTTGAAGTTCCGAAAATTCAATAATATTATGTATCTAAACAGATATTTCTCAACAAAAGTGGGGCCTGTTCCAAGGTTGACATGCAGCGTCTCCAACAAATTTTCGTACAAAATAATTTATTACATTTTGCTATTTATTACATTGCAAAATCTGGCTTAGTAAAGGACTTAAAGAATAGATGAAAATGATAAATAATTAGATTTTTTATAAAGTTAGCAAGCATTTCTCCCACAGAAAAAAATCATAAATCAAATAACAACAAAAAATACTTCATAAATTTATAAAATACAATTTAATTTGCGACTTGTCAGAATAAAATTACTATATGTAATCTTTTCTCATTTATCTTTCATTCTTTATAGCAAACTCATCGATAATATAATCATAATTAAGTCTTTTTATTAGTTTGGGTTTTATACATAAAATGACCATGGAAGTAAATTGTTCCTGATTATTGATAGATCTTAATTAAACTTTAATTATTTTCTATCTTGAGAAAGACTTTTCTGGAAATCCGGCGCTAATTGACGAGATCTCTAAAAGTTTCAAAAAAGTAACAAAATTTGGATGCAATTTAAATAAATAATTTTTAATCTTTTCATTTAAAAAAAAATCCGTTGTTGTATATTGTTGTATTGTTATAGAGCACCGTTTATTAGTCTTTCAAAGGACTGATGTGAAACGACGTATAAATGAAAAGATGTATAATCGAAACGAATTACAATGCATTTGTATGAATGAGGACTGTGATGAAACGACGTATAAATGGTGCTTTACTGTAATCCTGGAAGGCCAAACTCGATGACAAATTCTGATTTCATTAAATAAATCAGTATAGTCGATTTTCATTTTGCAAAATGAATCAGCGAAGAGTAAAATAGCAGGTTCTCGGAAAAAACCATATGGACGAGATCCTCCCTTTCGGAAGGAGATAAAGATCTCCTACCAGGCGGGGGAAGGAGGCCTGCCCTTTGGCTAAATGAGGGCTTCATTCATAGTGCAGTTAAATTACCCCAATCATAGAAAGAGGGACTGCTGACGTCATTACAAAATACTGAACGGTTGCTACAATTGTAATAAATCTTGAAATTGGCGAAAATTAGATAGCAAAAATTGCGGTTCTTGCCTGTTTTTCGCCAAAATTGCGTTGAATAACGAGAGACGTCGTGTCAGAATATTCCAATATTGCCCGTTATAGCGAAGGTATTTCTGGATATTCCTGTGCTATTAGGGTAATGAGAAAAATTTAACACCTATTCGAAATTAATCAGGTGCCTTTTCACAATTTATAAATGTCTTGGACGTTATAGGTGTGATATTCAAAAACATTTTTGGGCCTTTTCATACCAAATATAAAGGAAATTTAACTAACATAAAACTTACACTTTACTGTTTTTTTAAAAAAATAAAATTATAGGTCTAATTCAAATATATCATACAGCTTGGAAAATAAATAAGAGTCTCATTATTATCCATTAAAGTTCAGAATGAAAATAAAAACCTGTATATAAATCAGAATTTTATTTAAAAAAATTATACTTTACAAATCACAGCACACACACAAGATATTGTGATAAAACACACTGTCTAGCATGTGACGGTGGAGTTTGGAAATAATTCAATGCATGAGACTACTATTATTATTAGAAGTACTGTCTTCAAACTCGTTAATAACGTGTCGGGATGCATTATAGGTTTGTAACACATATTAGTGGATTCTTGTCTCATAGCATCTATTAAAATTCAGCTCGCAATTGGCGTAAGAGCTACCAAAAGCAATGTAATTCAGGCATTTAGATTTGATCACTTAATGAAGAATGCATATCAGCAAAACTATAACGCTCAAGGAACTAGTGCATAAATACAGTATCGTATCATTGAAGTAAGCATTGATATTTTCTTAGAAATGGTTTTGTGTTCTTACATTTTAAAAAAGAAATAAACATTTTCACTGACTATTGAAATAATCTTAAACTGCAGATGTTATCAGACTCTTAATAAGATAACTAAAAGTCTGTTAAGATCACTGAAACGTTAAATTTAGTTGATATTAAATCTTTACGTTTCCATGTAAACCAAAATTTTCTCTAACAAAAATACAATATTTTAAAACATAAAAAATAAAATTTTCATCCCTTTTCTTTAACATTTGTTTCAATGTTTGTTCAAAGTGAGCAAAAAATAAATTGAATAATAATTATTTGAAAAAATAATTGTTTTTTTTCGGAATTTATTTCATTTTGATGAATTTAAAAGAAATTCTAAGTAGTGTAATATAGAAAACTCATCTAGAAAAAAAACTGCTATAGTTTTAAAAAATCACACCTAAACCTTAGTTATTTTTTTTTCAATTCAATGTTATATAACGAAATAAACAACCCCCCTCTTTTCTTATCACCCCAGGCTTCTCAAATTTTTCTATGCTTGAATGGGGTATTGAAAGAGATTGGGCAACAAAATCTATTTTACTTAACAATTCGATTAAAACATTGATGCATTGAAATAAAATCTTATATAACATAAGTGTATTACAGGGAAAACACTTGAAACATAATACAATTTCAATCCAGGCTGACAAATATTAAACCGGACTTATACAGAATCCAAATTCGGACACACACAACTAGAAAAAAAAATCCAAAACTGACCTTCTTTCTGAAAGAAGACCTCAATGCAGATAGCGTTAAAATGCCCCTAGCCAAAGGGGTGTGGGGTCTTGGATCCTGTGGTATCTCTAATTTGCAGTAAGTACATTCTTATCAGCACTCATTGTGTCGACCGCTACCCTACCCAGCTAATCAATCAAAATGTCAAACCACGGAAGGGGGAAGAATTTCGGAAAAATGCGTTCATCTCGCTTTAGAGACAGTTCACAAGAGACGTATATTTCAGGGCTGACCGCTTTCGGCGTATCTCTGACCTCACGTTGAAATGCGTGTTATCCGCTTATGGGATAGTCCAAGGTCGACGTAGAAATTCGTGTGAAACGCTCAGAGGGTTAAATAAAATCAAGAATTCTCGCTTAGTTCTGGGAAGGGGATGCATCCCCATAGTCCCCTCCTGGATTCACCACTGGGATCAGTTGTCGTAATCATCCTCTAACTACGGTTGAAAATTTTGATGTCAGTCCGAAGTAGCATAAAGAATTCTTCAGTATTGTGTAATATTGCGAGCATTGAATAAAATCGTAGAAATATTGTATACTTTCTTTTTATTACGAGGGAAAAACATATTTGAAATTTTAAAATACATTAAAGCACCGTTTATACGTCTTTTAAGACACTGACGTAAAACGACTTATAAATGAAAAGACGTATAATCGAAATTTTTTTAACTCTTTACTTCAAAAGCGACTTTTTTCTTCTAACTCCTTTAAAACCGGGAATTTCTTAGATGAAGCTACATGAATTGGACTCTCCCAACCTGGATGTTAATTTACCCCACCACCGCACCCCTGCTATAACCTTCCCTTAATGCACACTGAAATGCGCTGTGGTGGGCAAGGATAATTTAAACCTCTCCCGCGCTTATCTCCTAAGACATCTCAGAGCCTCATCTCCCCTCAGAAGAATCCCAGCACCTTAGACCTGCCTTCGTCGCTGTTAAGAGGAAATTTCTAAACCGCCCGGGACCGCCTCGCTCGGTGTGAGAGGGTTAAACAACTTTGATTATTACAAATTTAATGCTACTGATTTAAATTCGTTTAAAAATATTAATTTAAAAGTTGTTAAGGTAGTACTAGCATAATATTACATAGTATGGAAATCAATTATTAAATTTAAAAAAATTAAACATTTATCATAAAAGTGGGAAAAACATACCTTTATTGTGTATCTGGAGTACTAATTATACATATCGTATACGATTTATGTGTATGTCAGTAGGCCTTTAATTAAGAAAATCTTTAATCGTCCTTTGACGTGTTGATTGTCTGTGAATATTAAGTACATTATTATGAATCAAATGAAGTTCATTGAATGTTTTTCACTATTCTTCTGACAAAAGAAATAAGTTCGAAGTTTTTCAATGGAGTCCATTGCCTTTTTAAAGAAAGGTGGAATAACTTCTTCATCATCGGTTAACCCTCCAGCCGTTATCCTTTCAGATTGCTACGTTTAACGAAATTGTCACGCTGAAAGAGAAGGTTTTTCTCCAAGTGTTCAGGTTTTGGACAAAAGGGTTTCAACTCCCTTTTGTGGTCATTTGCGCGCCGTAGGGGACTATTAGACCTGTTTTCTGGAGGCAGTGACAGATTACTTCTGACCTCGATTCTTTGTGACAGGATGATTTGTCAGAAGACACTTCTTTGAGTATTCTCAGAAAAGTAGTTGGGAATGTCTTGCAGTTTCAAATGCAGCATGTTAGGATGGGAATCGGTGAAAGATTTTAGATTTTTTTCTGAAATTTCTACAAGAACCTTATAAGAAAAAAAATTTAAACTTTTTTATATGAATCTTTTGTTACAAATTAAATATGTACGTTTCAAAGTTTTCTCCTCACTACATATTTAAAAAATATTTTTATCACATCGAACTATGAAATTATTGATCGAATTTAATTCTTGAAACAAAAAGAAATATATATTGTTAATTCAGCGCATTGCAAATGTATTGTAGTACTTAAAATCGTGTGTTTAAAACAATAATCAAAATTAGTAATAGCATGTTATAATTTTGTTCTTCAACATTTAGAAAAAAAATTTGTAAATAGGGAATCTCGCAGGATATTTCAGATTCCGAGATAACGATCCATGGTGTTTATCTGCATGTGATTACGATTTTATATCTTGTTGAATTTTCATAACTTGATATTTGTAACCAAGGTTGGATCTAAGAATTCGTTAAATGTGGGGCTACTGTGGGAAAAATATCTTAGAAATTAAGAATAACTTAATTAAAATAATTATTGTAATACTTAATGTGCAAATGTTTTGTAGTACTTAAAAATGTGTGTTTAAAACAATAATTACAATTAGTAACACTACGTTATAATTTTGTTTCTTCCACATTTTGATTAACGATTTTTAAAACAAGGGATCTCACACGATTCGGATTTGGAGATAACAATTTACAGATTTTATCCGCATGATTACGATTTTTTTTTGTTAAATTTTCTTAAATTAGTATTTGTGACCAAGATGGATCTAGGAATCTATTGGGGGGGGGGGGGGGGGGGGGGAAAAATATCGTTTTTTTGAAATCTTAAAATGATAGACTCCTTTAGGTTATGTACATCTTTTATAATTTTTATATGGGAGAAAGTGACTTGCTGCGTTGTCATTCAATTAATTTTAACTGTCCTTTTGTTCGTGTTCATAAACCCAAGGAAGAAACATATTTGAATTCACACTTCCGGGAAAAAAGCCCGAATAAGAATCTTATGTAATGCCTAATAATCCTGAAATTCCCAATTAAAAGAAATTATTACATTAAGAAAATATACGATTTTATATAATCAATGTTAATCTTTTCTGAATGAAACAGTTCAGAAAGTTGATTGCTTAGATTGTGTTCATTATCGTTTTTAAATACACTAACAAATGAAAGCAAATAAAAAGTTTTTATTAAAAGGTATAAACATACTCATATGTTAAGCAAATCTTGTATAAATGTATAGCATTTATATTCAAAGATTTAGTTTCAAAAGCAATTCGAATTCGATTGTTCTTAAATTAAAGTAATCTTTAAAAGAAAAAATTGTCAACTTTTTAATTTTTTTATTTTATATTCCTTTTATATGTGTTTTAAATTAAAAACATTTCTTTAGTTAGAGGCTAATAAAAAGACGTATATGTGCATATTCAAGGTTTATAGACATTTCATTTTGTGCCCGTTAATTGACACTCATTTTGGATACAAATTTACTCTCTAAATCTAAAAAAGATTTAGAATAATTTGCGAATTTTACGCAGGAGACTTCTGGCCCTGAATTTATGCTGCTAAACGCAAAAGGACTTAAAAGACCAAATCCATTCAAACAGACCCTCCCCTGACCACAGATACTCCCTATCATTATGTCGCTGCGTGACAAAAGGGGGAAGAGAAAACTTTCAGAAGGAAAATCCCGGGTCTGACACTTATATGGAACTTTTCTTACCCGAGACAGTCTCGGGACTGCTGTTATGAGAGGAAAAAAGTTCACTCGGATATCTCGGGCGTGACTCTAGGAGGGTTAAATTAGCAAAAGACAATTTGTCTTCTGTTAATTCATCAATTGTGAATAGTTTCGAAATCATGTCTTTATGACACTTCGTATATTAGAAAGGAGGAGATTTTCTCGTTTCATATCGGAGGAAAATGACGTATAAACCGAAGCTTTGCGTCGAATAAATGAAGTACTTCATCATTACAATGAATACGACAGAACTGGGACTGTGATGAAACAACGTATAAAAAATAGAAAAGAATAAACGGTGCTTTACTGCATTTCATTCTGATGCATTGTTGCACAACTTCGCCGTTTTGTAAAGATATGCATAATTTATTTCGAATTCGAAAGTGAAAAGTAGTAAAATGTATAATTAACACTATTTAATAAAAAAAATTCATAGTGTTCAAAATATATGTAATTTTCTCAGAAGTTTCTCACACAGTGGCAATTCCAGGATTTGGGTCGGTCGGGGGGGGGTCTGAGATCATAAATATTTTATCATTGTCGGGTCGAATGTCAAACCTCATGGCTTATGTAAACCAAAAGACTTTAACTTAACAGAAATTGCTCACCTGACATAAGAATCATAACGAAAAATGCATTATGTTCGATAATTTAATAAAAATTACAATGAAATAACTATCCCCAATTTTTTAAAAGGGAAATTAATAACAAACAGTTGTAGTGATTTTAAATAAAATCAAGAATTCGGGTTTAGCTCTGGGGACAGCAGCCCCATAGCCCCCCCCCCCGGATTCGCCACTGCACAAATTTGAGGCAATTTTCTTGCCAAATATTTTAGTAAGTATTGCTTGAATAGAATTGCTTTAGAATCATTCATATCTATAATCATTTTCCAAAAGTAGTTTATACTCTTACATTATAGGACATATAGGATTTTAAATGTCTGGAATTTCATTGATGTATTTATAAAGTTTTACCACTATTTTAATAGAAAAAAGTTCTATAAATAATTTATTATATGTTTAAAAAGTAAGATTTGAAGATTTCCGATTAGACTTATTACACAAAGCTGGGATTTTTATATCCGGGCTGGTAAATGCAAAGTAGCACTATCATTTGATATGATTGTATGATCAATATCTATGTGCCTCACGCACCTTTTAAAGTGTATATTGAACTTTTTGGGTATCCGCTTTAATTGAATTAGAGGAAACTAAGATAGAGAGACATGAATTTGGACGAATTTAGATATATTTTTATTTACTTTTCTTTTCAGTTACAAAAGTAATTGTCTTCACGGTTACTCTCTTCCAAAAGGTTTTCCTTTCTTCTTTTGTTGCTATTGAATTGCGCAATTTTATGTTTTCGACCTTCAATTTGCTTATTGAACTATCTCTTTTGTGTAATCTATATGTGGGAAAATGTAAAACTTTGCGGGTTTTATTTTGCTTCTCAAATACTTCAGTTGTTGCTTGCGGAGATTTCTATGATTAGAGATATTTTTCTCTTCATGCAATACTGGCATTTATTCTCAACTCTCTATTGACTCGGTCTCATTACTTCTGGAATTGCGAGGATTATCAGCGCGTGCTCAGTTAATGTTGGCGAGAAGTATTATCCAGTTTAGAGTAATCTGTCTGACCTGTTAGTGATTTATATTGAAATTTTATAGTCGTCTGGATGTCTCAAGTGTATTTCTTCCATACAAACAATGTGCTGACCAATTCTTGAGTGAAATACTTAAATTATAAATTTCAGGCTCCCCAATAAAGTCTTGAGCTTCTCCTTCACTTCAGAATGGTCAAAGCTATAATAATAATAAAAGTGGTGTCTATTTATAATAAAATCAGTATATGTTATGCAATAAAAAACTTGCACCGCCCCCAGCGTCGAAAATCGTAGTTAGTGTTCTTAACTCAGAAAGGAAAAGAGATACGGGGAAAAAATTAAAATACATGGTGTAAAGCATGATCGGTTTAATACAAAAAGATATCATTACCACATTAATAGCAGCTATAAAACGCTCATTTATTTAGTTGCGATTTCAAATTTGTTGCGTCATGTGTTTACAGCATGTCTCTCAAAAGACCGCTTTTCTAAAGTTTAAAGGAATTTGGTGCTTATCTGAACTGGCGAATACGTATGCGGGCACTACTGGTATGGGATGTTGAGACAGTGTACTCGAGACTCAGATAGTTCATTGAGTCAACTACAGTGATAGTTCATTTTCACTCTCAGAGTTAAAATGAAATCGTAATGAGAAAAGCCTTAAAATATGCTAAACAGCGATACAGATATGGTCAGCGGGCCAGACGAGTTTAAGATTATCAGTAGTTGATCACTTCATTCAGAGTTGCCATCGTGCAACTTCATCACGAATCAGTTTGAAATATACCAAAGGTTTCATGTAGACATAGTAGAGATGAATGAGACATGTGTAAATAAGAGTAGCGAAAATATTTCCACTGAACTTTTTGACTTATATTATTCAAATGATCAAACAGATCTTCAGATGAATGATAAAATAACAAAAGTCTATAAAAATAATCATTTATTTTTAAAGTGTTAATATCGTTAAAAGAGATTACATCCTCAGCTGTCGTTAAACAAATTAATGAATGTAACTTACCGCTGCAACTTATAAGCAACCAAACATCGGTAACTATTGTAGATTAGTACGTTACAATATAACAAACAGATTCAATGGCTTTTCTTGAAATGCGGTGAAGACAAAATTAATGCCGAAGAAATGCCTTATAAATTGATAATGATGATTTTATCAGTCTGCTCTATAAACCGTTACGTACAAGTGTGGACAGAGACATTAATTGAAGTCCAACATTACTTGCAGGTGTGTAGCTTTATTCATGTCTGACATTCACATATTACAAGATATAGATATGCTCATGACGTAAATCCTTAAAAAGCATTTTCATTATGCTTTCAAAACCAGGCATGCAAGAAATGCTGCTCAATATATTACGATAAACCGACTAAAGTTAAAATAGAATGGAAAAGAGACTGTAGGATCTCTTTGTTCGGCTTCTGAATATCGTCATAGAGCCTGAGTCATTGGTAAATATTAGCTAGTATTCAGTGTCCGTTCTGGCAAATCAAGTAACCATACACTCCGCGCAGTATACAAATGGCCCAGCACATGCAACCGGAACGTATGCAACAG
>BGPR01014155.1:0-39926 GCA_013235015.1 Araneus ventricosus | reverse complement strand
TGCTGTCCTATTTTTAGGACGATGAGGAAATGTGTGTTTTAAATGCAACATAATCTTCTCGCTTGATCGTAAAGAATGCAAAAGAAATCTGTATAAATTAAATGTCTTTTTTTAATTTCCGAAAAAACTCCATAATTTCAAGTCATTAAACAAACTGGAGTTGCTGAATTGGCAACTCAAGGTTGTATAAACATCATATTTTGTTACGTTAATTGGTAAAAATGCCTTTGGGTTAAATTTTTCATGCTTTTTCGAGCTCCAAGATAATTTTTAATCTAAGATCTTTTCTTTAAGGTGTGAAAACAATCACTCAATTAACGAAGCTTAAAATGAAGAAAATAATCTACTCTATTCTTATTCATCTATATTTTTAATGTATCAGAGTAAGTTTTCACTAAGAAAAAATACTATCCTTTTGTTTTAAACTATATCGAAATATTTTAAATTTATATTAGTTCATTCATCACGTGTCTTCGGCTTTATTCGCCTAAGAAAATGTAAATGGTATTTAATGATTTAAAAATTAAACTTAACATGATTCTATGTTTAAATCATAGTCTAAAAGGATAATATTGGAAATTTACAGAGCAGTTTAATCATACATTTAATACGATAGAATCAAAGAATTAAATTTACCACAATTCCAGGTGATTTATATGCTATTCTTAAAATATAGCTGATGTTGTTAATGATGCACATCTTTGTAGATTGGCAGTATTTTCAGATACACAGATTAAATATATTTGTCGGTTACATTCCAAAATTAAAAGGCTTATTGAGAAAATATATCCATCCAAATTCGGTTCCGTATCAACATGATTTAACCCGCTGATTCATAAAACCTTTGGACTCGGGGATCTCAGATATCTGGAACGCCTGATTTCCTTTTTCAGAGTTAAGAAAAATCCCCTATCCCTTCAAAAACAGTATTGACAATTTTCATTCCTAATGAGTTTATATACAAAAGAGGACTCTGCTTAGCTGATGGCTATTAGGAAATCTTATTAGAAGGAAATGGATTTGGCTTTGAATTTTGAGTTATAAGGAAATATCCTGTTTCCCAAATCTGCCTGCATGAGCCCCTTTGATAAACCAAGCAAGTGCCTCAAGTTTTTAATTAATGATACTAATCTAAAGGGGGTGGAAATTTTGAGCGGAAGTTTAGGCTCTTCGGGCGCATGTCGTTCTTCGATTTACCGTCCGTCTGTGTCTTTTCAGTGTTGAAAGATATGAAATTTGACAAGCTCATATCATCCATTTTTACTCAATTAAAATAATTACTATTGTGTTTCAACGAATGTCCGTTGTGGCACTCTCAACTGATTTTTGCAATTGCTCTTTCACATATTTTTTTAGGTAGATTCCTTATAGGAAATTTATCTATTCAATGTTCTATGCATTGTGTGTGTGTGTGTGTGACTTCGGAAAATTCTGCAGATCTTCACGATAATTACCCATAACCCAAAAACCCCCTTCTGTTTAATATATATAATATATATATATATATATATATATATATATAGTATATATAAACTATATATATATATATATATATATATATATATATATATATATATATATATATATAAGAAACAATCAGCATAATTGAAAAAAAGCAACATTATACAACATACACATTCATAAAACAAAATGTCAAGAAAAAAATCTGGTAAGAAAAAACGAGAGTTCTTATAGAGAGAAAATAACAAAAGGGAATATATATATATAAATGGGGGAGATAATAAATATATATATATATATATATATATATATTAGGTGGATCAAAATTTTTCAGAATTTCGAAACATACGTATGCGGAAAAGATGCTCTATGCTATGGAGATTAAGAGAGCTTCCACTACGTCATCTATTCGCGCACGTGGATAGAACCACAACTGGGCCCAGAAGCCTAACAGGGGAAATAAGAAAATCGTAGGCCGGATGCGAGAAGCTATCTGTAGTTTCATCCACCCCAATAGAAAATACGTCATGTGAAGTGACTAACAAGAAAGACTTAAGTACTGATCAACTGTACTTAATGGAAATTCGTGAAGTCATAAACTGCTGACATTGCAGAGAAAGTCTGTCGAAGATAAATCCTGGAAAAGTTTGCCACTCAAGTGGCTTAGAATCGCGAACAGAATTCTCAGGTTCAATGTAGCTCACGAAAATTCATTCGAGGTTTAATGACATTAACGACATTCATCTCAAAAGTCTATGCTTCTATGTGGTTCAAGATCAAAACGAAACCATAATTAATTTATGAGGCACAGCATTTGCATCAATCAATCGTTCTATCGCGTTATTTCTCGAATGATTTGAAGGATGTCATAGACCCTGTTATTAAAAGAAACTGATTTTTTGGCCATCCGGAAAATGTCCTGATATCATAGCTAGCTGACGACAGAAATCACATACGGGAATTAGCCTTTCGAAGAATTCTGAAAGCACGCAAAGTCATTGCCTACTGCTCTAGTTATTTAACCGGACTGATTTTACGGTGTGGGGAGGGGGAGCTGAGTCATAAAATGTTGCAATGTACATTATACTACTCACTACTCATTAATCATCACTTTTGGTTATTTATATTGCAAAAAAAGCAATTATTTCGAATCTAAAATCGTATAATCAATAAACAAAATTAACTATTTTTCCATTTTTTTTTTTTTTTTTTGAAAATTCAACCCCTTTTCGGTAGTATTAAATTTAGAATTTAAATTTTTTTATTATTTTTCTCTTAATCTCCATACCAAAGAACATCCTTTCCGCATAAGTAGGTTTTGATTAATAATAATATTTTTTTTTAAATCGTATAATCAAAATTCATTATTTTTCCATTCTTTTCGAAAATTTCACCCCCTTGCGGCAGTATTAAATTATGAATTTAATTTTTTTCATTATTTCTCTCTTAATCTCCATACCATAGAACATCTTTCCGCATAGGTAAGTTTTGATTAATAATTTTTTTTTCTCCATAGAAGAGCGATCCACCCTAATATATATATATATATATATGTATAACGCTTTTCCCATGTTATCTTGTGAACACGGTAACTGGAATAATTTTGATGTAAATTTAACCAGCGTGGGATATGTTGTAAGGATAGTGAAAATTTCGGTCGAGTTCGTAGATGGGCTATCCAGCTCAAAAGGGATGGAAATGGTGGAGGGTGGAAATATTCATTTTCCCATAAATCCTTTACAATTGAAAATAGAAAGAAAATTCAAATTAGGCGAATTATTGCCTTATCATAACGAACGATTTTTGCATGTGCACGTTTTCAATAGCTACAATTGCTTAGAAGTTATGAGCTGATAAGTGATTTTCCCACCCTTCCCCTCCTCTCCCCCTAACTTAAAGTACGTTTTAACCTATGCATGTTACCCCTTGTTGGAAAGCTCTCGTCATTCGCAGTCTCTTCCACCCGCTTTCATTCTTGCAGCTCTAATCCTTATGAGAATAGAGGGCGAAATGTTCTTTTCCTTATTATTGGTAGAGTCGTATATATATATATATCGACAGAGTTTGTAGATGGGCTAACCAGCTAAAAGGGGGATGGAAATGGTGGGGATTGAAAATTTCATTTTCCCATATTTCCTTTATGAGTGAAGATAGAATGAAAACTCAAAATAGGCGAATTATTGCCTCTTTATAATAGACAACTTTTGTATTGAAACTTTTTTGATAGCTACAATTTTTTAGAAGTTATGAGCTAAAATGCCACTTTCAATCCCCTCCCCATTTTATTATTTCTCCATTACTCTGTTACGATTGAAGATAGAAAGAAACTTTCAAATAGGGGAATTATCACATAATCATAACGAACAACTTTTATATTAAAAGTTTTCTGACAACTACAATTTCTTAGAAGTTATGAGTTCAAAAGGGATGTTCAATCCGTCCCAATTTATCTTTTCCGCATAGCTCCGTTACGATTGAAGACAGAAAGAAAATTTCAATTAGAGGAACTATCACTTTATCATAACAAACTAATTTTATACTGAAAGTTTTTTGACAGCAAGAATTACTTAGAAGTTATGTGCTCCCGTCAGCCGCGTTCACTTCCACTTTTTGTACGGTAAACAAGCTGATATACCTGGCTTTGCTACGGATTAAAATGCTTTCATGTCGAATGTTTTTAATGTAAAAACCACTATTGTATAAAAATTATAATACACAAATTCCTTTTCAGATCTGAAACGTTTTTAATTAAAATGAGAATATCAATTGAAACAAACGATTTTTAATAACAGCTGTTTTCTCCATAAATTATTATTTGTTATATAGGTACTTCAAATTTCGTTAACAATTACTAAGTAAAAGAAAAAAGGTTTCAATGAATATTTTGAAACAATTAAATTAACTAGTTAATTATTCGTTAATTTAAAGAATTAAAATCAATCAATCATTATTTGGTCCTGATAAAAATTGTTAATTGTCTACTTTTAAAATTTTCTGTTAGCATTAGTCAAGAATTCTGTGAATGTATTCTGGCAACTATATATATTCGTATTATTCTAGTTCTTCAACAATAAAGAATATTGTTACGAATTCTGTATAAAATTAACTTTGAAAAAATATTAAAATCAGAGAAACAAATTGTATGGAGATGAAATTTTTGTCACTGAAATGCTAATTTTTTTAAAATTTAATAATATGTAAAAATAGTTCCGTGAGATAATGTTTTCCAAAGATATCGCTGAAGAACGCATTGCTTAATTTTTAATTAACTGAAATTGTAAGTAACTTTTGGGCTTTGAAAAAATAAGGTGAACTTTCTCTTGTCTTAAATAAAAAGTGTGCAAAGTCTGGTTGAAATCAGTCCAGTGGTTTAGGAGGAGATGTGGAGCATACATACAGACACAATAACTTTTATTTAAATTAAGATAATTATTAGATCATTACAAGATTAAGATTATTGGCATATACTATGAGCCATAAAAAAGGTTTTAGTGAAGATATCGTCACAATTAACTAAATATTTGATTTTCTTTAAGTAAATAGTTAATTTTAATTAATCAAACAGTTAATTTGAATAGTTAATTTGATAATTTGTTAATTTGACAAATTACTTTAATTTCATATTTAACTAAACATGGCTGCACCAAGATTTGCTTAATAATATAAAATATCCAAAAAAGATAGATATATAAGAGTTCCCTTTATCCTTTTTTATATTGAAAGATATCTCATTAACTTTAAAATTGTTTTGGGGTTTTCTGCCTGCATATTTGCTTTTAACTATCGATGGGGATTGAAATTTCCTGTTCAAAATGGCTGCATTGATATCCTAAGCTTTAAACACACGTGTTAAATTTGGAACTCACAATGTTTAATAATTTTTATTCTCTTATGTGTTAAGAATTTAGTGACTATTATCTCTGTAACCAGGGAGTTCTCTAAATGAGCCCATTCTATTAATGTTTAAATGTTTCATGTCATGTGATTTTACCTCATGACAAAGTAATGTTCGCACAATTATATGGTAACCTGGATTAAATAAACTAATCTGGAGTCGTTTTTCATTCGTGTCAAGAGTCAATTTCTTTATACAGTTTTAGATAGGCTGGCTTAATGTTATCTAGGGGGTATTTGCGCTGCTGGGATGATTATTTATTTGTGATTCCTACGTGTTGAATGATTATGTGTTGGGATATAAAACAAATTTGACTAATTTATTGACCAATAAATTTAGCATAACCTTTTGGAATGAAAAATGGAACGATAAAACCTTGATATAGTAAAAAACTAAATGTCATGGAAACAGAATCACAACGCAAATATTGCAATGTCTAGAAACAATAAAGTCATTGGCTATGTCTGTATTGATCAATATGTAATATTTCATTACTTTTATAACATTAGGGTAAAGGAATCTACCTTTACCTTCAAGCTTGCCGAAAAGGGATTTTTTATCACCTCCTGCTAGAACGCTTATGAAGCATTTATATATTTAGTATAAATATGATTACATTAAGGAACCGTGCGTTTGAACCAGTATTACCAAAACTGTTTTTTTGCAATAAAAGTGTTTGAATAAATTATTACATTAAACTTGATCCTCCAACGTTTCGGTATTTTTAATCTTTATGAAGTTACAACGCTTGCGCATAGGGCAAAAGATTTTTGTATTGAATCGTTTTGAATGGATTGTTTCTATATTATTATGCAAATGATAAAATAGTTAATTCAACGTTACAAATGCTATCTGTTCCTTCCTTAACCTAGTCTATAATAAAGTGATCTGAGAAATGTCGCGGAGTAATTGAATCGGTGAGAAGAAGAACTGTACTTGTCCAAATCCCGCCATTTTTCTCAGTTGGTTCAATAAATATAGGTCTAGACATGAAGTGTAAGAACTGTACTATACGAGCCTGCCATCATTAGTTCTCGGTATGTTTTTACATCGTATGAGCTTAGAAGAACAGTAGTTGTCGGAACTCAAAACTTGATTGCCTCTGTTTGAGAATTTTAGATTAATACTCAAAAATAGCAGCCGTTGAGAATGTATTAATACTCTCACCGATTCAAATGAATGATATTTCATTCATGTGAGAAAATATTGTAACTTATAACATTAAATTTCTGTAATGCCTTTTTATTTGCTATAAAAAATGCGCTTTTTATAATAAAAATTTCAGGGATTTTCCTATAATTTCTCTATGGACCTCTTATGAAATTGCATTTCGTTGCAGTGTTTATGTATATTTTGAAATTTTAAAGTTAGAAAATTATCGCATCGTTTTTACAACTAAAAAAATTTCCAAAATCACTCCAAAAATCACATACTAAAAAATTTGTCTAATTCTATACATTCTACAAACAAATTCAGAGCATTAAATGCGATGAACAATAATTTATACTTAAAGGAAAAACATCAGGCTTTGTACATTTCGCAAATTATTTTCAACCAATCGATTCGGAATAAACCATTCTGCAAATAGCAATTTAAGGAAGAGCCATTTCAAGTTTCTAATCCCACCATTCATACAAATGAAAATAAAAGGTTCCTACGCACATGGGAGGATTTGGTGTATATAAGCAGGTTGCACAGCTTTCATCCGTTTACTCAATTGAGCTCAATTCAAGCGTACTTAAAATAGATTTCCTTTGTTGTTTATCGTCTCACTCACTTTTTTTGCCCTCTTCCTCTGTTTCTTTCATCGTTGTCGAGACCATAAACTTCCATTAGTTTACACAATAGACACACACGCAGAAGCAGCAAACGGTAAATTGTTTTCATAGTATTTTTTGGTGCACTTAGTTATTTAAGACCAAAACAATTTACTGAAACTTTTGCTTAAAACACTGTAGAGCAATTTTCCCACAAAAGAAAATGGAACGGAATTAATGCATTCACAAATGATGTGGCGACATTCTTTATTTTTATTTTGTAGGTGCACGTTTGTTTAAAGCAGAAGTAATAACACGTTAAAAACAAAAGAGTGAATAAAAGAGGTCTATTAGAAGATAAAATCATAAGGCTTTATTTATAATTTTCTGTATAACAATAACTTCTTTTTATACATTTATTTAAATTTAACTTTTTATGTTCTTTGATACAATGAGGAGAATGTACTTCAAGCAGTATTTAGTTTTAAGTATAATTAATTTCATAATGTAATGATGTATTGCTTATCTCTTTCTTTATAATGTAACTAATTTATCTAATTACTCATCTTTATTTGAATTATGTTCTAAAATCTTGCTTGATAATTTCCTTGAATACTTCCTAAGACATTCATGTAATGTTTAATTGTTTCATGGTATATTTTGCATTTATTCATTATGCTTTTCGGAAAATTCCTAGTTTATGAATGTAATTTCACAAGTACATTTTGTTTGCTTGACTTTGGTTGAGATGTCAAACCATGGATATACTTTAAATAGGGAATTTTTATTCATAAATTGCCACTTCTGTGCGTTTGGTACTCTTTGAAGTATATTTTTTTACAATACATTGGTAATGAATTTTTGTTTAATACAGCTAATGTTTACAATTAGTTATTTATGAAAAAGAATGAAATATTTTAAATAAATCAGAAAAGAGAGTAAATTGTAAAAAACTTGAAGAACTTAATGAATTGAAATTAATGAAAAACAAGAACATTGCAAAGAAGAATGGATGAATGTTGGAGATTGTAAGAAAACTAAAATCGTAAGATTAAAGTTGCTAGGAAGCATCACAGTCAAATTTAATTCTATTTAACCTCCTTCCATAATTACATAATTAATTTACAAGGAGGCAATTACATAAGCCTCCCGTTTTCAATCTATACGATGCTATTTTGAGACAGGTTTTGCCATTTGAATCTGCAGCCCTATGGCGAGTCCGGCCTCTCTGAAGTTCTATTCCACACCAAAAGAAGGACCTTTGATTTTTGACTGAGGATTTAATGCTCAAGAATTAAATAAATTTTATATTAAATGTGATTTTTGTTAGAATCAAATTTATGCGAACTTGTTCCTTTTAATCTTCCAGAATTACAGATATATTTGGGACCTTATTTTTTCGTATGCTACATTTTTATTTCCTACGATATAATTTTATGTGTGTTCTAGTAGGAATTAACAAGGAAAGAGAAGCTCCATAGGTAATATCATAATTCAATTCTCTTAATAAATTATTTAAAGCTTTATAAATTTTAGCAAGTGGAATGCAACGAATGCAAAAAGAATTTACGCATTAATATTTCTAACGAATTGTCTTAAAAGACAGAAGGTTAAAAGGAAATTATACCACAAAGTGAGAGAGTAATTATTTTCTTTTCAATATCAAAGAAAAGCCCAAATAATTTGTTAAATTTTCCTACATTCTTGTCTCCTAACTACAAAAGCCTCTTATCTTTCAAGTCTCATTCAAAGATGTACTTCCCATTAGCAACCTTTCGGGAATGTTCTTCAGATCTTCGGAAGTAGGGTTTCTTTCCGGGGAATCAAGCATATTTCCCGGGAACAAAAAAAATGTAAAATTCTTCAGAAAATCGCCTCTCAAGAATGATCATTTAAAAAATTATGTTAAAGCGCAGTTTGGTTGTGAGAAGATGGTTTGGTTAGACACCAAAACACGCTAGAATAGTTTGATGGCAATGCTTGAAAGATTTTTAGAAACAAAATCAGCAACTTCAAAAGCATTAATTACAATTAAGCATTAAAGAACATATTTTCTAATGTAAAATTTGAAACTCTGACTTCAACTTATAGCAGGCTTCAAGCCAATAAAAATTGGATTACAAAAACTTTACAGTCGAAACGCGACTTTGATAACTGCCGAAGAAGTATCTGCTTTGATTATTGGAGAGTTGAACCAACAAAACTCAGAATTTGCAAAGAATATGAGATGTTCCCTGGTGCAAAGAATTGGTGAGAGACGAATTATTAGTTCAGTTGGATTAATGTTCATTATCTTAATTTTGGGAGAAAGTATGACCCTGCTGCAGTTACTCTTGATCTTTCACGTTTACCAAATAAAAACTCTTTGATTCAGCCATCTAAAATAATTATGGCAAGCCTTTTTTGAGAGGAAGGCAAATCACTGTCCAATTCTTCGCATTCAGAAGAAGAGAGCCTGGAAACTTTGGAAAAGAAATCTTTAACCTTGTACGACAAATTGGAAAAACCGATCCACTCAAAGACAAAGGTCCTACGTTTTTCAACTAGCAAGAGTTCTAGCTTGAGCAATTGCAATACGTAATGTTAAAGTGAAGCAAGAATTTCAGTTATTTGCCCCAACAGAAAATTCGATCATCAAATATTATAAAACTGAGTGAGGCTTTGAAAACAATTTCTCCAGCATCAACGGAAGCTGAAAGGACATTTTCTGCTGCCGGGTTGTTCTTAAGAACTAGGCTGAATGATAAAACCATAGATTTCTTATGTTTTCATAGATCATACTTTAAAAATGAATAATTTATAAATTTTAATTGTATTTTTAGGATCAATATATAAAGGAGTGTAAATTTTGGTTTTTATGAATATCCTTATTTTGTGTAAATATTTTTGATATCAATTAAAATAACTAATTTTTAGATTTTTTCAAATTTAGATACATTCCAGGGGATCCCGGGAGTGACTGTCATGTTCCTGGGATTTCCCCGAAATTCCCGGGAATGAAAAAGGCCCAGGAAATCATAAACCCTATTCGGGAGCGTTATCTTCTGGAGCAAAACACATTTCACCAACAAGAAAGTTAGCTAAAAATTTATTTTCTACATTTTTACCATAATCTTGCATAATCTGGCTAAAATATCAGTACACAGGAGATTTGAAATATCTCTCTTGTTTTGGTGGCAAAGTAGCAACGAAGAAACTAATTTGTATCTTCTTAAAATAAATATACCGAAATTAATCCCGTGAAAATATTTGTAAGCTTTAAGGAAATATATCACAGAAATGTAACCAGGTTATCAAAAATATAACGTTTTGTTCCTATTTTTGTTTTGTCTTTCGAAGCCTAGCAATTATTACCTGCTGGGTGATCAGAAGTTAGATAGATTAATTTCGCAACGGATATTCTAATAGCTTATAAAAAATAAATATGAATAAATAAAAAAATCCTCTGGATACAGTTTTGTATTCAGTGGATTTTTTCCTCTGCTTAAGGCCTGGTACAGATGCTGTACCATTAAACTATTAAGATGTCCTTCACGAAATTAATCTATCTAATTTCTGATCAAACAGCAGATAATGTTATTCCTTTTGCCACTTGCAATATCTAATGTTAAATTGTTGTATATATTGCTGATGAAGGAAGAAAAAATATGCAACCCGAAGGAGAGATCACAAAATTTATCTTTTTTCGAATGAAAAGGTAGAGGTTGGAAGCATTGTCCTATTTCCTTGCCAGAAGTCAGGTTTAAAACAGTAAATTTTGGGATTTCAACATTCTGTATTATGAAGAGTAAATAAAAATTGTTTTGATTTGTCCTACATATCTCCCTAAAATACACACTGCAAATTGAATGGAACCTAAATATGCACGATGCTAATTAATAAAAATACACTTATTGTATGTATTTAAAATGAAATCTAAAATAGATCGCATTTATGGTCCGTAATGTTTGCTGAGAGCTTGAAAGTCTGATAATATTTGAGTTAATAAATTATTATGTTTATTCGTTTTGATTATTATAGATAATTATTATTGAATTTAAAGAATGTGATAAATACACGCGGTCAACGCCAAAGACAGATGCACTCGCTACACGTTTAATAAGTTCAGTGTTAATGTGTGGTCGGAACTGTAATGAGTCAGTCTGAGCTGAGACACGAGAGAATGAACATATACAGCGAAACCAAGATTTCTGTAATGATTAATGAACAGCCCAAACAAGTCAATGAATAGCCTATTTCATGTGTTCTGTTAATATTTGATGTCAGTGCAATAAATTTCACTATTGAAAAAGCAAAGCTGGCAAAAAATTATCATTAAGAGTAATCTGTTTCTCAAAGTGCAAAAATATTCTTAAGCAATCTTTCAAAGAACAAGATCTTTAATTTACACTATAGGAAAAAACAAGAAAAATCAAAGGTAATGGTTGCAGAAATATTGCAATAGTCAAAAAATCATTGGAGAGCCTATAAGTTGTAAACTTCTGTATCATGAAATAAATATTTGTAAATTCTAAAATTATATCTTCGTCTACGATCTACGTATTTTTTTATAAAAGATATAATATGATATTATATGCCCTAAATTTCTCTTTTTACTTTATATATTCCCAGTATAATATCAATATAATATGAGAAATGCCTTCACAGTTTGTATTAATGACGCCCAAGGAACAATTCCTAGAAATTGGATAGCTTCTCTGGAAATTCGATTTATACTAAAGCACTAACATTCCCCTATTTCTCATTCTTATCATATTACGAGAAGATAGAAAGGCTACGTCGTGCTTCCTATCGTGTTGTGAAAAATGATCTCAGATTTACGCATTATTAAAGTTAGAAAAACGCACCTTCGAGTTCTCTCACCAATAGAAAGGATTTATATAATATTATTTCTCTTTTTCAAGAAAACGAGGGCATTTTTATGGTAGATTAAATAAAAATTCTTTTTTTGCATTTTGTAAGAAGTAAAAATCGACAACTCTGATGTGATCAGATTTATCGGAACAAATGTGTATCATTTATTTAAAAGGTAAATATAAAATACATATTTTTCGGGTTTGTATTTGTTGTGTAGCTAATGGACAGAGTTTTCGACGGAATATTTTTAGGTATGTATTCGTTTCTATCTTTTTGAATTTATTTTCAGAAAGGAATCTAAAAATTACGACTTCTTAACATTGTTTGTGTCGTTTTTCAGTACTTAGTAACATGGCGTATGGAGTACGCTATGTTGTTTTTTCCGCCTTCTGATTCAAATTTCCACCCATTTTTTTTTCATTTTATTTCTTTAATCCGTTTAAGAACCATAAAAGTGAAAAATGGAGAAAAACATGACAGATAGAATAGTAAAAAATGTATTTGGCATATATTGAATAAACAAAGATCTCCCACGAAAGTACTCAAATTTTTCGCCGATCGTGAATTGGTCACCATATGTATAAAATGTTTGGCAGTTTTAATTGAAAGAGTCGAAAATACTCTCAATGTAGCTATCTTATCAGTTTTTCGTGTGTGTCCCTCTTCAGAAGGCGCAATAAATTTCCTTGGCGTACTTGGAGGAGTGGCGTACTGATTTTTCGACGTGACGCGAGCACAAAAAAATGCTTAGAAAAGAAAGAGGAAATAAAGCTGAACGAATCTATTAGACTCATTGCACTCCGAAGGATGTTGCTGTTACGTTAGAAGGGGGAGAGGGCTTACGAATGAACACTCGAAAATTAACAGCAAGAAAAAAACTGATTGGCGTATTCTATACGCCAAGCCATCCCACTAAGGGTTAATAACACTTTTTGCACACTGGAAACTCTTTTTAGTCCTAAGGAACGATTAGGACAAATATGAATTCTAGGCAAAAGTTGGAAGATTTAAGTACTGAGAAATATTTTTAATCAAACTGGGTAGTTTCGCTAGGCAACCTCCTTGTAACTTCGTGACGGTCATAGTAGGACTTTACATTACTTAATGACTGATAAATTATAAATTTCAATAATTCTTTTAACACCTTAACAATTCTTTTCACACATTTTTATTTCACTTGTTTCGTGTTTTCAAAGATGAAACATTTAAACGATTTTTTACTCACTTCCTGATGTGCTGAGACTTGAAATTTCATACACTTCTGTGTCTCGATGACAATACAGCAATTTAATAATTTCAGAACTTCATTATCTAGTAATAAGTTAAATGAATTGGGGTTTGATTCCATACGCATAGAACCACCTAGGAATACATAAAAAAATGTGATAATCAGAGTCCTTGATGTTTTTAACTAGCCGCTTTTGATGATCGGGTTATTCGCACGAAAAATTATTTATAGTGTCTGTTTAAATATTAACACAGAAAGCATAACTATTTAATATTTCCCCTTCGTTATTTGGAAGGACTGAAAAATATTATGTTAATCAAAATAAAAATTTATTTGAAAATGATTCGCATGCTTCTAATCCTGCTTTCAAAATAAAATAATTTTAATATTAACTGCTTTTTGTCAAAAGCTGACATATGGTGAGATTTAAATAAAAAAAATGATATGCGAGTGAAGATGCAAAATATCTGCGACATCATATATTATATTGTACGTAAGAATAATATGATTAACTGAAAGAAAAACGAAATATTCTTAAAAAATGAAGCTCAATTTTCAAAAATGTTTATGTAATTATTAAAAAAGAACTAAACTTCAGAAATTTCCAAATATTAAACTTTGTGAAAAGCAACCGTTTTGTCATGAGTTCTTAGTTAGAATGTCTAAAATAAGATATCTAATTTATTATAACTACAAAATTAAAAGAAAACTATAAATTTGAAATTAGAAATTGAACCAACAAACAAATATCCGTTGGCATATTATGAATGTATTAGCTTGAAGATGGTACGAAAAAATATTTCAGTGCACAAAATTTATGAAATGAAATAAAATTTCTTCATTCAATGAACTTGGGTTGAAAAACATATTTTTAAATATAAGTTCCGTCTACTAGGAAATGAAAATCATTAGTGAATTGATATATATCACAGAAGGGAAACTTTGTTAATCATTATATTAGAAAACGCAATTTAATTTCATTAAATGCTTTCATGGATTAAAAAATTAAGTGTAGTTTCATTAAAAAATGAAAAATACCATTGCTAATCATATTAAAGATTATATTTAATAATTTATTATAGTTAGAGAAACAATTGCCCGAAAATTACGTTGGCATTACGAAAAAGATAATTATTGAATTTTGAAATTTTTTGTTGAATTTTTTCTGCATTTGTTACTCAAAAAAGCAAATAAATTATAAAAATATTTGAATTAAAATTCTGATTAAACTTTTTCAAAAATTGATCAAGATGCACTTTCTCACCCCTCAAACTGTGTTTATGCCAAATTTGACAGCAAAGGTCCAACGGTCTTCTATGTAGAGAGCCAAAAGACAAGCAAGAAGAGAGATATACACAATCGCGTTTACTATTATAGGAGATATTGAATTATTAATTAAAGACATAATAATAATTAAGATTAAGTAATAAATAATTAGCTTTAAAAATAATTCTCTAATAAAAGGATTGAATATCTCAAAAGACAAAAAATAATAGAAGCAATTTAATCGGTGTGTGCAAGTGCAGCATCATCCAGGAAAATATTGCGAAGTACAAAATGTATATAAATACTAATAAAGGAAATTTTTAATTGGGGAAGAGTCAAAAATACAAAAATAATAACAGACAACGATAAGAAGTAAGAATCCGGTGGATGACTTCATCAGATGCCATTCATCCATGCAGATTCAAAACTAGAATAGTTTTTCGGTAGAGGAAAAATACTTTAAAGTCTAAATTTAATATTAATTTCATTTAAGATTTGAATCCATTCCGGAATATATTGGAAAGAAAAACAATTATGCACAAAGAAGAAATTAAAAAGACTTTTAAACAAAGTATGAAAAGAAGGGCTTCTTACCTGGAGTGGAACAAAAGAAAGGGCGCCGTTACAAAGTAAACTTAGTAAATAAGTACGTGCACCTATCTCCATCTAGTGAGGGATACACTAATTAAATCTTGATAATTATTTTGAATATTTCTCAGAATTTTTTTTAAAAGTTTTTTTATTTTGTTTTTAATATTTCAATATTTTTTTATTCTTTTTATGCATTTTTATAATTTTTTTCTTCATGTTTTTATTATTTAAAAAAATCCAGAGAAGTTTGCAGGTGAGCCCTTAAAAATGTTAGGAGGTGTAGAATAAGTACCAAAGCCACTTCCAGTGCAATGGACTAATTGACAGGTAAAAAATTAATTAAAACCTGAGAGATTAAAAAATATTTTAATTCTTAATTATAAAGTAATATACTGGGTAACCGTTTAGCTTTCGATTTATATTTAAATTATCAATGGTCTTGACACTAGCAGAATGGTTGTTGCAGATATTTTTATCTTTTTGATTTGAGAGTGGATTGTATTTTTTGTGACTTTTAGGGTGGAATTGATGTGATAATGACGAAGAGAAATAGCTCTAAAATAAATGTCATTTTTTGTCATAGATACCAACCGAAATTCCTGAATCTAAAATTTTATTTACCCTAGATTTTTAAATAATTACAATTATAGTTATTATCATTGGTTTTATTCAGTTTCAGTTCTTCCGGGTAGCAGTCAATTAAACTGTCAAGGTTGTCAAAGTCAAATACAATCAGGTCATCAATATAACAATAGGCAGAAATGAGGTTATTTTTTACGAATTTGCTCTCGAAAGTATGAAGAAAAACATTCGCCAATGTACTGGAGAAACTAGTACCCATAGGAAGACCACACGATTGTCTGTAGTAGTTGATTCCATTGAAGTAATAATTTTCACAGATGCTAATATTGCAAATTTTTAGCCATCTATTTTTATCTACGAAATTAGAGCCAAGGAATAAGTCATATAAATTTATGCTTGCTTCAGCTAATTCTTCATGGGAGAGGCTGGTGAAAAGATTCTCAAAGTCAAAAGTGTTGATGCTCTGAATTTTATTATCTTTAAGAATTTCAATGTTACTACTAATTATAAAATTTTCTACTTTTTCAATTTTTTTGAAAATGACTTTGAGAATATTAAAGAAGAATTTTCCAAAATAAAAATTATAATTGCCTGTGCCACATGTAACAAATCTGAATTTTAAAGGATTTTTGTGAAATTTAATAGTAGGGAAAAGCAGGATTTAAAATTAGGATTTAATAGTAGTTTTCAGTAGTAATATTTCAGGCCCTAGAGGAAATTAATATTAAATTGAGTCCTTAAAGTCTTCTTTCCTCTACAGAAAACCTTTTCTAGTTTTAGTTAGTTATTTTCCTATTCTGCATGGATGAATGTCTCTGGCTGATGAAGGTTGCTCTGATGAAGTCATCCACTGGATTCTTACTTCTTATCGTTGTCTGTTATTTTTTTGTATTTTTAATTCTTAGACAATTAAAAACTCCCTTTATTAGTATTTATATCACTAATAAAAGCATGTTTTTAAAAACGATTTTTAGTCAATTTATGAAACTTATTATTAGTAATGTTATTTATTATTTTTTTATTTTTGTTGCGACTGCGGCAACGATGATCTGCAGGGAAATGTTAAAAAATAAATGGAGTAAGGTAAATTTTTATTCCTATTAGGTGGCTTCACTCAGAAAATCCTGTGATTTTCATTTTATGAAAGACTTTAACCCGAGAAAACGCGCGCCGCCTTAGAATACGCTTGGACGCGCGGGGTCATAGACTATCAAAAAACTAAAATTCAACCCTGAGCTGTTAAAATCATTATATTTTCAGTTGGAAAAACAACCCTTTTGACTTTTAGACATTAAGAATGCAGTGCTTAACACAAATCAAATCTACTCCATTATTATCCACTATAAAAGCAAGGATTTTCAGAGATTCATTTTTCGCGAATATCTTTCGCGTGAAAAGTGTTGTTCGCATTACTCGATAAATATATTTGTTCACTCTATAATTAAATGTATCATGTTATCGTTGATGAATAACTCCCAACTCTTTACAGGGCTCGTCACATCTTTTGCAGATAAGCGAGACACAATATTATGACAACGAATATTTTGCCTACGTTTTGTTTTCCTCCACTCAATGCCCTATTTTGATGAAAACAATTCCAAGTTATTCGCATCTTCATTTCCATAACATCCGTCCTCTTCCGATTCCGTATCATGTTCGCTGAAACCTTCATGATCTGAAAAATTCTTTTCTAAAACATCCTCAGGTTCATTAACTCCATTGTCAAAGTCTGGATCTTTATCAGTTTCAACTTCAGCAAGAAGTTTCTTTTTCTGATGGAGTCTGTATTGTCAGAAACAGATCAATACTTCAATTCGGCAAGGAAAGTAACGAGCTGACCGTATCAGCTACGTTTAATAACAAGTCTGTGGAACAAACGGAAGGACGCGCGGAGTCATTTAATAACCCCAGTAACTGACAAAACGTGTACTAGGGGACGAAACATACCGGAAATACTTTCTAAATACTCAGAAAAGGCAGAGAGGTGCACTAACTTAGCTACTGATAAGAAAGGAATGGACAGGTGGCTAATTTCCTAGGAATCTGAGTTTTCCGAGGACTTGGGATCATAAAATGAACCCCGAGCGTCCTCCCGGGTTAATAGTAATATCAATAGAGGATGAGATGTGTAATACACAGGCATACGTGAACTTTTGATTTGGAAAATCCAAATATGCCCCTTACAACAATTTGAACATTTTAAGAGGAATCATAATTTTTTTTGAAGAAATATTTCAAATGCGTCCCTTGTTCAGAAAGTAAATTATTGAAGTATTTCAAAAGGTGAAGATACATCTGAAATCTCCGTATATGTACTGAAAATAAAAACTCTAGGAAATCTGACGCTCAGTACTTATTGTATTGATAACTTTTTCCTTTGAAGAAAAAAAGTTAGTTTCATCATTATTCTGAGAAACCGCTGTATTCAACAAATACTCGTTATTTTTAACCTATTATTCAAGAACTTGGAACAGTTATTTGCTTTCATTCGTTCAGTTATTTTCGGGGAATAGGTACGCAGGTAATCGTTTGCAAAGTTATGCAATATCCAACGATTTATGATAACTTTTAGCAAATTCAATTTATTGCGAAGTAATAATCTAATGAACACTTCATTTACGCTATAACTTTCCTTCATTCTCTTTTGTGTAATATCAACCTATTTTGTTAGACAATTTATTTAAATATTTCTCTGAATATGAAGAACAATAGGCCGCTTTGAAATTCAAAGGCAATTGACAACATTCCCAATAAAATCTCCAAAATATAAATTTTTTGCTTGTTCCTACTGAAAATCAATATTTATATGTCTTACACACCACGATAAGAAGGCCATAAAGTAAAAGAAGACATTACCAAAAATATGGAAAATACAATTGCAAAAACTCATCTTTTGCGTTCACATATTAAAAAAACACAAATTAATAGTAACACCAAATAGAAAAAAATCTCGCTTACATGCTTTTACAATTATAGTACATTCTCTCAGAGTGATACCTCTCTAAAACTTCAAATGCCTTTGATTTATTTCAAAACAGAATATGATTTTATGTAAATTCTCTAAATTATTGTTCCGAACAAATACATTCAATATTGGGCCACTTAATACAATTGCTTGCCTAGATTTGCAGACGCTTTTAAACATTCTAATAAATGCATTAATTTATCCTAATAATCCTTGTTGCACATTCTCATGACAGTTCCTTATGAATATTTTGGCCTCGGGCCTTTACTAATTCCACCCTCTCAAATTCCACTTTCATGGGTTTAGACACGAAGATTTCAGCAACAGCAATTAGTGTCTCTCAACTCTCGATTCCTACCTTTCTCCTATCTTAGTAAGAGTGCAATTTGGGGGCAGCAAACATTGTTCAGTTAACACTTGCTTTAAATGAGGCCTCAGGTTATAGACAGGGCTACTGAATTTAATCTTCGATACGCTGTCTGTAATGAACTTAAAATTTCGAAACGTTTTGAAACAAGATTAGAAATTCATGCTGCGGATTCTTGAAGTGAAATATTCATTCCTAGTCATGAGCCTGCACGGTAAAATGTGTCACTTCATATTCAGTGAAGTAGTTTATGCACGGATTACCAATCAAACCAACTCAGAATATTCAGTTGTTAACAGAAGGAAGCTGCTTTATTTCGAAACTTCTGATACATTCTTCGGCTTAAATGATAACTCTTGTCTTATTTTCAAAGTGCAACAATTTTAGATTGCCTAGCAATAAAGGAGATGAGAATAAATTTCTGTATTAAAATGTTTTCTGAAGTTTTCCTTACGTGCGGCTTAGTCCCACAAGGGACTAAATCGAATGGGGATGAGAAGCCACCAAATAAGTAAACGGATCTCGATTCCCTGTTGAGAATAATTTGTTACGAAGAAATAAGGTTGTTTCCCTAACATGCACATTTTATGGCAGGAAAGAGATTTTCGGAGAGGTTTGCTGGGAGCCAAGCCATTGAATCTGACTTTCACAACCTTGGTGAACTTGACGGAAACGAAACTTCTAGAAAATTCAAGAATTGTGGTCCTATCTCAACTAGAAGCTGGAAATAGCAAGAACCTTCTAGAGATTACTATGTGGCGTCACACACACACACACACACTTCCTGATAGAAAAGCTATAGAAAAGCAAGCTCTCAAACCAAGACTGAATCAGTTGGAGTTTGGTCATTAGTGAAGCTGGTGAACTGAGAGACATTTGAACATTATTGAAAGTGTTATAACTGAGATTTATTGGTGATCGCTGTTGTTAATTTATACAAGTGCGGTTCAGTTATTTTGCCTGTGCACGTTAGCGTTTTTCTGAAATCTAAGTGGAATGCAGCTTCATTTTTTTACTATCCTGCTTGTTGGATTTCATTCACGAACAATCACCAGACGATGTTCTCAACTAATTGCAGTTTGCTCTTATGGTCCCTTCCCCGATGACGGGTCGTAATCTTGTAAAGGGGGGGGGATCGCATGTGCCACATATAATGGAGGCTATTACGCGTTCGGCCTCAAAACATGTGTTTATTTTCCTGCCAGCTGGTTTTTCAAGTGATGCATTGGACGGCTTCGTGCGAGGCCCGAATGATTTCTAATGAGTTACGTAAGATTTAGAAATCGTATCAATAAGCAACTGGGATTTCACTTTCCTACAAGGAAATTATTTGTCATCTAATTAGTTTGTTGATAGTTTTGCTAATCTGGTTTATCGAATAAACTTTTGCGTGTTTGCTCGATTTATTCAATGAGACAATACTCTAAACAGGAACAAAATACAAGACAACAAGGTGATAAAAAGGAATCCCAGATATTGTTTTCAAATGAAAGAGGAGTAGAATTTTCCTGTTACTGCACTAGAATCACCACTTAGAAAGTAAGGATAAGTTACCAAAGCCTGATTTATGTCATAAAAATGTAATGTCGAAATTAATCTCAAAATAAGACGATTTTTATGCTTTAGTTTATATATTTTTTTAATGTGAAGGTTTTATTATTAAGTTTAATTTTAAGAAATCCCGAAACGTAAGTACTACTTTCTATCTTTTTGTTTGCATTATTTATCATTGCTATTTCAGTTACATAATTCAGTTTTGAAAGAGTTGAGCACTAAGTTAAAAAAAAAAATGGAGACGTTCAATGGACTTTGAGAAAGTTGATTCAAGGAGGGTATTACTTTATAAATGTTTAAATTTTGACAGGCATGCAAATAATTTCTAAAAATTTGTAAAACGATTGTGTCAATTTTTTTATCAGGAAAGGAAAGGAAATGACAGCTTCACTACTTTGTTCCAAATTAGTACATGACATGGATTGACTTGGAATTATGACTTTGAGGTCAGTTCGTATGTTAAGTGAGCCATACCAGTTTATCTCTGAAATCTATTCCGCACAGGATAAAACGATTTAAAGTCCCAACATAGAGTATAGTAACGCACAGTAAGATATTAGATGCCATGAGGCTGGCCCTTTAAATATTTTTTATTCAAGTAAATTGCTTCGAAGGAAGATTTCAGTGTATGTGTGCTTCTTATTAGTATGTATTTAACATTCAAGTAAAACAATCACACTGTAAAATTAGATTATCAGCATTTTATTGTTTTCCTTCTAGCAATTAGAGGACTTTTAATGAAACAAATTCTGTTGGAATAAATTTGTTTACAGATGGTTCAAAGATTAAGATGATAAAGTTGGCTGTGCAATAGTTGTTTTTGAAGATGCAAATGAAAAGGAACATGTTATGTAGAGATTGGAGAAACAACAGTATTTATTGACGAAATGGTAGCAATCAAAGCAGCAATTAATTACTGTAATGACGGCAAATAGCTAAAGCCAATATTATTTCGGATTCTAGATGAGCTTTGGCTTTAATAGAGTCATTAGAAGAAAATAGTAAATATATTCTGGAAATAAAAAATAGTTTGCAAGAGGCTAACAGTAACGTTCTGCTTTGGTGGGCTAAGTCCCATGCTGGTAACAGAATAAATGTAAGAGCGATTGCATTGCTAAGAAAGCCACTGAAAATCAAGAAATCGAATTTCATTTTTGCAAGACGAAGCAACAGGGGAAAACGGAGATGAAAGAAAATATTAGGAAAAACTGGTAAATTGTGCGGGATTATTCAAGTAAAGGTATACAAGTTAAAAGTTTTTTGAAATGGTTGATGAAAAAAGAGTGTTAGGTGATTTTTAGTTAAATCAGATCATCACAGGCCAGGAAGCATTTTATACCTACGAAAACACATTCTTCGACAAGAGTCGCTGGTGCTTCTACGGGAAAGTTGAAGGAACTGTGGAACATACTATCCTTAAATATGACGCATGATAAAACATCAGAGACACTTACTTTAAAAGAAACAGCAGCTCCGTTAAAGACCTTTTGCAGGACAACCAGTCAAAAAAGTATGAAATTGATTGTTAAAAATATTCTAACCCTCGAGGTGGAAAATATAAGTTAAATGGAAAGGAAAAAGACAGAAGGGTATTGAGACTTTTAAAAACTCTTCATCTGGGAATCCGCCATTTTTTAAATTGTATTTTATATTTAAAAATATCTTTAAATTCAGTATACAAACTCTATTGATAATTTTCACGCATTATTTCATAATATCAAATATTTCCTCAAATAGCAGCTGCTTTTATTGTCCACTGCAATTCAGTTGAGAATTAATTTTATTGCTCTGCCTATACAAAGATTGGATAGATTGTTAATATGTTGAATTAATTGGAAAAATTTTACAATCTCCTTTTGCTATATATTTGTCTTAGAGGACTACAGCTGTTTATATAACATATTCTGTTTTTTTTTATTTTGCTAGTATATGGTGCTTTTATTATTATTACTTTTTTTGTCCATGTTTTAACTTTTTTCCGTCAATACTCGTCCCTGTATGCTAGCCGAGACTGTGTCGTTTTAGTATTTGTTGTATGGTAACGTATTACTTTGTGACCTCTTGTATTCTTATTTTATTATTATTTTTTTTTACTTTTTCTTTATTACTACTAATTTATTTTAATGTTATTTAGTTATAAATCGAGAAATTGTGTATGGGTAAGTTTAAAATTGTGTTTAGGAGAGGAAAAAGTGAAAATGTGATAAGAAATTGTGTTTAGGTTGTATTAGCCTTTATCTTATGAAGAAGTGCACCTTGTTTCGAATTTGTGCTCGAATATCGAAGTTCCTGGCATTCTTCGGAACTGTCAGTGGCTTGAGGTTTGTATGTCCAAAATTACTATTTATTATTATTATTTTCCTTCCTGCAACTTTTGATTTCATTATATACTTTGTATCTGAGTCAGTTACTGTTTGTAATTGCATGGGCTTCATGAAATTTAAGATGTCCTTAAAGCATTTATTTGTTATGTTTAACAAAATGTAATGCACCAGGCACCCGCAAATCACTGATAAACGAATAATTCACAGAAAAAATGATTCCAACATCGTGTAGCAGAACGCTTTGCTGCAATTTAACAGGAGATTTAATGAGGCTATATTTTCACTCTTTCATAAAAAGCTCTTTCATTTTCATGAAACCCAAACTGAACAAGAAACGAAATGCTTTCTCAAGAGCTATTTCTAGAGAATTCAAAAGCTGTTAGTAGAAAAATAATAGTTATGAAATTTGAACTTGTTTGTTTACTCAACATATATCAAAGAGTGCTTCATAAAATCTGCATCTCTAACAAATTAATCTGAGAGAAAAAAATATCATTTTGCCACTTAAAATATGTTTTCAACCCCGAAGGTTGAAAGTTTTCAAACTACATCTTTCATTTCCAACTCTTTCATTTAATGCAAATGACCCTCATTAGCATTCCAGAGACCTCAAGTATGGCAGAAAAAGTTCCAACCGTTGTTTCGCAAAAGTATGCAGAAAATAGAATGCATTTAAAATGAGAAACTCCAAACTTATTTCTCAACTTCACTGTAAATTCAACTGATTTCAATGAGAATATATTAATTTGCAATTTAAAATCTTTACCCGCTATCAGATGAAGATAAAATTAAAATAATAAAATAACTGAAGTATACAAAAAGTAAATTATCTGTCACTAGTTATGATACGGTAATTTTTATGACAAACAAACTTCAAATTTATTTCAAAAAGATTTTATTTTAACGAAACACCTAAATGCATTCTTGGGCATTTAAATATGTTTCTTTGACAGAAATTTAAGTTGACAACAGATATCGTGGATATATACCATTTTTCTCAACAATGTATTATAAAACATTGTTTCTAGATAACATATATAGAATTTTGCTTGATTACTTATTCTATTGATTTGTTAAACTCGAAGAAAAATGTTTCTATCTATTATTTTCTAAGCATATCCATTTGTACCTATGATTACCCATTTCTATTACAGTACCCATTCTTGAATATAGATTATCATATTGAACAAAATGAAAATTATTTCACATATTCAGGCATATTTCGCGGCAAAAATCTACATGTAAATCAAATGTAATTTTCTTGATTCTTTTGCAAGTTATTGCTATTGGTTCGATAGTGTGAGTTTCACTTGGTTGTTTTATGATATGTAGAAGTTACATTCCCCCCCCCCCAAGCCCTATTATGCTGCCTTATCGCAGCGGAGGTGGCGGCACTGGGTGGAATTGGCGATGTACGTCTGGAGTTTTTTCTCCTGGCGGGATCACCCAAAGCTTGAAGACCATTACATTATACCCAGCTAAAGCATAAAGGTAATGGTCAAAGTCAGACTTCTTCCCTTGGGCGTCCAAGGTCTAGTGCCAACAGAAGCTGCACTCTTCTCCTTTACCATGAATCGTTCGCCTATAATATATTTTCTGCTGGAGGACGGACACTTTGACTTGGTCTAGCTGAGGACTAGAACAAGTGGAATAAGAAACAATAACAACACATTTTCTTTTTTTATTTACTCTGCATTTTAAAATATAAAAAATGTTTGCAGATTATTAAATTGCTAAAATTTTAGGATCAAGTAAGATCATGATAAAAATTTTGAAAAATGTCATAAATTTTATTTGAGCTCAAGAGCGTTTTCCCTCAGAACCACGCAAAAATAACATTAAAACAGTTTGTTTTAAGTCATTAATTTTCCTTGATTAATAGGGGAGGAAACATTTTGCGCTTAGATTCTTTTAAAATAGAGTTCCACTTTGATCATTGCAAATAATTATAGCGATATTGAATGGATTAACAAATATTTGAGCTGAAATTATTCATGATTTGTCTATGTAGTGTTCAGATATTATATTGAATCTTTCAATTCTTTCAGTTTTCGAATACTTTAAAAATGCTGCTTTAGTAAAGAAGAAAGGAAATGGAAGATAAAAGAAATGGATTTTTCGAATGCAGTTTGGAGCAACGTCAACCAAGAAACGTTTGATATCTAGCTTTATTTACTTCAAGTAATGCATTCTTCTTCAAGGATTTCCAGTTTTCAATGCATAGGCAATGATTTCTTTCTAAAATTTCTTCTGTTATATGTAAGCCGCTTCATACATGTGTCGAGAAATGATAGGGAAAATTGGATCTTAGATCTTTCTAAATTTGCACAAAAGGAGAAATTCTACAGCAAAAGAGAATTGCATTTGACTACAGAAATTTGTAAATTTCCAAAATGTTGTTTCAAAGAAAAACATCGTAGGATAATGGAGTTGATTTAGAATCTTACATATTAAGGGAAAGGAAAAGGAACGTGAAGAAATAAGGAAAAACTTGAACTGTGGAACTGAATCACTAACATAGAAAATAAGAATATTTTCAATTATCAATATAAATGCATTTCACTTAAGAAAACTGTAATGGAATACATTAAACCATTTTCATATAGTTCTGCCATTATTTTTTTCGTTATGCATTCTCTCAAAATAAAGAATCGCAGAATAATGTAGTTGGTTTAGCATCACACATGAAAAATGAAAGCAAACGTATTCATTGCATGAAAATGCTTGAACACTTGAAACGGAGCCAGTTAAGAAAATAAATATCTTGTCTATTAGTATAAATTCATATGAATTCTAAAAACTGCAATATAATAGATGAAATCATTTTTGTATATATTTGAAAGCAGGGATGGAGGTTATACCATTTTATGTCTACACCGGTGGTTATAACCGACAAAAATAACCGGCTTTTGAAATAACCAGTTTTTGGGTGTTTTCTTAATAAAAAACACCTTTTCGTACATTTTTAAGGGAAATCGACCCATTGGGCAATATATATCATGCATTATATTTATAAAAACTCTTTCAGTAATGTGGCGAAAAGGTGAGAGCGAAACATGGAACGGTAGGAATTTATGTAATAATTTGCACTCCAGTTTCTAAGAATATCAAAAACTTTTGATATAGATTTTGCTAGCATTATGTTTAGGGTTATGATTTTTTAACACTCTTTCGTTGATGTTCAAGGAAAGAGAAAACTTACTTTATCATCACAAAAGGATTATTTCGGCCATCCTCAGTGTGCGGAACCAACATGAATGAACCTGGTCTCCGCGACAATTAATCAGGCACTGTGGAACTTTCAAAATAGCCCTCATTACGAGCGACTCATGCGAAGACTCCTCAGACAGAGATACGACCCGTCATCGGAGATGGGGTAAAACTTTCTGTAATATACTCGCTTTCCGAAATTTCCTTAATGGCCTTATCGAAAGCATTAAAATATCCAATATTTCTGACACCAATTAAATGACTACACCAGAAATCATTTTTGATGCATCATTAATGGTGGGATAGGCTGCAGGCATGTAGTGGAGCGGCACTGTTTTTTTTTCGTTTTTACTTGAAATAAATAATAAAAAAATGTGGAAACAGAGCGATTTTTGTCACCAAGGTAACAGCGTTCCGGCACTGCTTTTTTGAGATTTCATCTCTGATAGGCTGAGACTTGAGCAATTAATCAAAATGACGGTTATAGGACTCGGGAGATTATAGGGCAATTAACTAAAATAAACTCCAACATATGGGAGTTGTGTATTGTTGGTACATACTCAACTCCAACATATGGGAATTGATTGAATCAAAAGTATAACAATATATTTCAACTATTACCAAGAAACCGAACCCGTATGCATGAGCGATGGACCGCTTAACTACTGACGACTACTTAACACATTGTCATTAACACTTAAAAAAATATAATGAGTCATTTAGAGCCAGATTGAACGAACACACAATTTTTGCTAAACTGAATTGTATATTATATAATATGAGTCAACAAAGTAACTATTTGACAAATTCTGCTATCTAAAACTTTTTTAATTGTGTTTTTGAAAGAAAGCAAATTCCTAATTTCTGAAACATTCCTAGCTGAAGTCAACAAATATAATCGGTTGGTTCACTCTGATGTTCAATACCTCAAACATAAATCCCAATTTGAAGAAGAAAACCATAAATATGAAGAAAATTCCCGCAGTTAATTTTTATTTAACTTGATGTTCGATACAAGATTTGATAGAGATGAAAATAATGGTTTATTGTATATAATTCAAATATATATGAATGGAAAAACTCTTTCTTTGGTCAATCGGAAAAGGCAATTGCCGCATACCTCCAGCCAAGAGTAGTGATATAATTGATAATGCAACCATCCATATGATGAGTTTCTGCCTTTTCTTTTCAGTAGAGAAGATTTGTGAATTGTTGAATATTTATTTATTAGATTATCTGAATATAGAAATAGTTCATGAGGTTGGAGTCATTATTAAACAAAGAAGGATGAAGATTGTGAAATTAACTGATTTTAAATAAACATGAACAAAAAAAAAGAAACGAAAGTTAAATATTATGCATACATCTGATATTTGAAAGGTGACATGTAGGGCTCTCCACACGATACTCTGAACTCTAAGAGTGAAGTACAAATTTTGGTTTTTACAACTTCTGTTGAAATGCAAATTTAATTTTTTTTAGCTTTTAGATTATGCTAGTTAACCAAATGCAGGGCGGATTTCCATTATGTTTTGTTTCATAATCAGTTGTAATTCGCTACATTATGTGACAACTGTTCTTCTCCATGTAATTATTAAATTAAATTGTTTCAATGAATATATTGATCTTATTAAAAACGCTTTTTTCATTGTTGCTTTCACTTCTAAATTTTAATCCCTAGTTCACAAAGAACGTTAATGGTATCATCTATTATTTTTTTCTATATTCTTCTAGACATCGTTATATATGGTTTAATGATCCAAAAATATTAAAGCATTAGCAGATTCCATCTAAAATATATTCCATGGATAGATGGAATAATCCTTTACCTTTTTAAAAAACAGATGTAGCATTAATAAATTGGAAAAAATTACGCTCAAAACTCTCTTAACTTTTTTTAAAATAGTGTTTTTTTAATGCAATATCAAAGCAGTTCATTCTCCAATAGACTTTTTTTAAGTTAAAAAAAGTCTACAATGTTACCTTTATCAAACGAATCCCTTTTCACTTACTTTTAATGACTTGAAATCTAATGGACTTTTAATTTTCTCAGACGATGAAGAAAGTGAAAGAATTGAAGTGAAGAACACTCATCTGTCTTTTAGGAAATTCTATTCTCTAAATGAAGTAACATTCCACCCACTCTAATACAGCAAAGAAACTTTCTATTGAATGGGACCATTCTTGTGACATTCAACAAGGACTGCCACTTTTCTTTAAGACCCGAGTCGCTAAATATTTTAACTATGGAGTACACTGAATTCCAAAGCAGTTTTCTTTTTACCACGAGATGATATAAAATGTTTTGTACAGTTTTATAGTGAGTCCAGTAATTTCTTTCACAGAGTAATAAAAATAATTATGTTTTATTTTAAATTCAAAAGGATGGATAAAATAAAATTTTCGTCTTTAGGAACAAAATTTTTGAAATATGTAATGAGATATTAGACCACTTGAAAATTTTGATTCAGCTGTGTAAATCTGAAAAGCGGACTGACGAAAAAATTTCAAAAAGACCCTCAGAAAGATTTGATTATTAAAGAATTTTAGTAAAATATGTTCCTTTTAAATTATTCTTTCATTTGTCCTAATAAAGGATAAACAGTCTTATCTGATGAATTAGAAATAATAAAAGTTTTTAATTGGAAGTATTTACATGATAAAGCTTTTATTAATGTAATTAATTATTCATTGTGAAGAATTATTAATCGTAAAACAGAAATTGTGGTTTCAATCAGTGCATTAGTGTAATAGCATCTCTGCTAAGAATCTGCTGGTATTTAAATACTCCAGGCAATAATACATTACAACATTGTTGTTATCATTCTCAGATCGTCAGTTAAGAGTGAGAGTCAGTTAATCCCTAAATTTATTTACCGGAGCATTTCTTTGCAACGTTCTAAATTTATTTGTATTTCATGAATAATAAAATGAGCACCATATCTTTAAAGGTATCAAGTGGAAATAAAATTAATAAATACCAGTGGTTACGTCTGAAACTTCATTCTTTAAGTGAGTAATTTTTTGTTTTACATTATCACTTACAATACCAGTACTCCAAAAAAAATACACGATTAGGGATTACTGATTATGGCTGGTTTCATACCTAGATAATCTTTTTATCAAGCATTGCATAAATACAGTCGGACCTCTGTTTAACGAAGTCGCTAAATCCCGAAAAAAAGTTCGTTATATGGAAAATTCGTTAAATAGAGATTCACCTTTTAAAATACTTTAAACTACACAAAACCGATTTTAAATTCATTAATACTAAATATTATTAAAAAAGTAATTAATCACACCTTTATTTTGTAAATTAATATCTATTTGTTTTATATATTTTACCCATCAAAAAGAAATCTGCAAGGAAAACAAGAATAAAACAAAACATTGTCCGGTAATACACTGTATTTTCAATTAAAAAATAATTTTGTATTAAAATTAATGAATTTTAGCATTTCCTCATACGAAGATTTGTTGATTTCTGCATCATGATAATTTCCATCTTCATCATCTTCGTCTTCATCGCAATTCATTGCTATATTGTTTTTATTTTTCACACTGTCCACTTCAAAACTACCTCATCCACATTTTCATAGACACATGCTTTTAAACGTTTTGAACAAGAATTCGATGAATCATAATTTTGTATCTTATCACGATTTTTTTTATTATGGTTGATAAGCTCTGTTTGGAGGAATACCAAATTTTAAAGCAATATCCTTTTTTTTCATGCCTTTATCCACCTCATGAAGAATTAACTTTTTTCTTTGATGCTCAAGCACTTTCGCTTTGACATTTTCCAGCTTCAAGGTCATTGATAACCATAAAATGTGTTAAAAAAAGAATAAGTTTAAAATGTTTAGAAATATTTTGAGAAATAGGAAGAAAAAAAATATTGGATCACAAGAAAAAGTTCGTTAAATAGAGAATGCACTTCGCTATTTGGAGGTTATTTTACGAAGAAATTCGCAAAATGTTCATGGTTCCAAGAAAAAGTTCGCAAAATAGAGAAATTCGCAAAACAGAGGTTCGTTAAATAGAGGTCCGACTGTATCTTTAATAGGCAGGCTGTAGTACAAGTTCAACTTCTGAAGCCTTTTACTAAATTTTATTTAAATCTCAAGTTTTCTGCTTTTCCATAAATTTATACGTCTTAATAGCACTGCAGAAACACTGCTTAACATCGCAAAAATGCAGAGAATGTCTGAAAACGGGCGTCAATAGACGTCCTGACTTTGAAATGCTCTAATTATTAACAAATTACAATATACTATTTGTAGATCAATAGTAACTAAATATATCGAGCAATAGATGAAATTTTGACAAATCTCCAAGTTCAATATAGAGTAGAAAGCCATTAATAAAATCAGCAAATTTTATAAAATATGAATATTCCGTCTCAGTTTCTAAATCAGAGGTGAAGATTCTGCTGTCTTTTTGAGTTTCTTAATCGGTTTTACCAGTTATTTACAATCTGCATTGAAATAACGTACTTGCCTCTAATATAATGATAATTACAGAGCAATAGCTTTTAAGATTCTGCTCGTTCGGCCTTTTTCCAACTGTCGAAATTTAATGAGGCCTCTCAGTGCCCAAAGATTCCCCATCCCTGTTACAAACTATATTTCATTTATGACATTTGAATACGAAGCCTGAGCATTCCAAGAAATCAATTCCATTAATGATTATTCATTTAATTAGAATAAGGCTTAGTGGTAGTAGTTATCTTAGTGGTAAAACTTGGCTTCGAGGACGGAGGGTCCCAGTTTCTAAGCCCAATTCCACTGAAGATCCCCCATGTGTAGGGGCTAAGTGCACGTTAAATATGATGTCGTGGGTCAAAGTCCTCTCACTAGTGTGGTGCGGAAGTTTGGAGAGGTGATGGTAGCTTAGGTCTTGTCCTCGTCATCTGAACGGAGCTCAAAATTACGAAGTTCGCCCCCACACAGCCTTCGTGCTGCTTCAGAATGGGTCGTTAATTGTAACCTAACTTAACCACGTAATTAGCCTACACAAGTTATTTGCATAATATGTGTCGGACACTAAAAATTCATTACCATTTTCTTTAATGGCTTTGAATCAAAGAAACAACTTAAGCAGCAAAATGCAAGAGAAGAAATTTTTATTTTCTCTTATGTTATGTTTTCTATTTCGTAAAGCATTTGGATTTCTTTGCTTTAATAAATGATATCCGTTCACATTCACACGTTTTTCAACGAAAACTGATTTTTTTAAAGCATTTAGACGACTTGTAGAAGCGTTAATCCGCAAATGAGGACATTTTGAAATACGATTATCAGGGATATTTATTTTACCCTAATTCAAAATGTTTGCTTAGAGAAAAATTGGAATATTGGAACTACTGCATGAATATAATATTATAATAAATTAACATCTCTTTTCAAAAAATGTTACGAAACTTGAACAAATTTTTTAAAAATTATCATAACAGATAACGTATATTCATTCCTATATACAGGGTGTCCCAAAAAGGCGAGACAAGCGTTTATTTCCGTAAATATTGATTTTAAACATATACTTATAATTACAAAGTTTCATCAAATAAGGTAAGAATTTGTATGAAAATACCTTCACATCCAAGGAGATTGATAATAAAAAGTTACAAAAGTTAAGTGTTTATACGACCCCCATAGAGCAAAAATGTTGATTAGTAAAATGTTTGTCTTACATGCATCTATTCAGACACAAAATGGCACGCTTTTATCTGCAAAAATTACAGAGATATAAGAAGACAAAGTTATTGACTTATACCACTTTTCCATACCTCTCGCTGCTGTTTGATCCAGTTTTTCGATGCACATTTGAGGGATAATATACATATTTGAATAAGTTATTAAAAGGGAGGAATCAGGGTAACAACAATAAATTTGTTAACTCTTGTTAAGTTTAAAAAATAGTCAAATAATATATTAATTGAAGTATTTACAAAAATAGTTCATCATGTGAAATTTCGAAAAATATCCACGGTGATATATCGGGAGCGACGGTTCATCTGCTGAGAAACAATAAGTGCTAAAAAAGTATTACTAGAATACAATTGAAATACGATTTTTAGAAATTAGCTTTACCCTCAAATAATCCAAACTTGTAGTTCTAATTATCTAAATTGTATTTTTGAAAATTACAGTCGCATATTTTTTTCGGTAAATGACTTTTAATAATAGAAAATGAATACGCAGTAAGCAGCCAATTTTCCGTTGAGACAGCATGAAAGTGAATCTGAAACCTAAATACAGCCAATGAAAGATAAAGCGAAGAAAAGCAAATAAAGAGCGCGAAGGCGAGCTTTGAGTCAGATTGGGAAGAAAAAATAAAGAAAAATAGTTGGCCTGACGCCAAACAGGCACATTCGAAAATCAATTTATAGTTAAGTTCAAAGATAGAAATGATAGCTATTAGCCTTCGCCGTGATATCACTTAGTCGTATGCAATAAGCAAATCTTGATGTTTCCCAAAACTAATTGATATATATCCCCATCCTATGTCTGCATACCATTTGCGCTAATTTTCTGCGTTCTTTTCTCGTTTTCATCTTTTTGCGTTGATAATCAAACTCTCAAAGTGGACAAGTAAGCAAAGTAGAATACAATCGAAAATACGAATTTTAAAAATAAGTTTAATGAGTAACTCTGTAGCTCTGCAAAAAAAGTGTCTCCATTGCTTTTAGGTAAAACCTAATAATATTCAGAAAGCTGAGAGCATATAATTTAATATTCTTGTTCAATAACAGGCTATTTTCCTACCTTATGTTAAATTTTATTTTCTGAAGTTGTCCTTCCATTCCTTATCAAGTCAGTATTTGAAACTATTTGCCAATGAAACTTAGTAACAGAAAGTGTCATTGGCAAAATCTCTCAATCTATGATGATTGGATGATGTACTACTAGGGAAATATTTGTATTTCACAGTATTTCTATATTGAATAAATTTGCATTTCTGCTATAAGCATCTCCATGTAAATTTGTGAGCAGTCCCTTCAAACTTAAAAATTAATATATGTCTACAGGTTTTTCAGATAGAATCGTGAGACTTAGATTATGCATAGATGAGTATAAGAAAAACATTTTTCTCATTGGAACAGTTGCTCTATGGGGCTGTATAAAAATTTAATTTTCTTAACTTTTTTATTTTCAACTTCCACAGAAGCCAAAATGTTTTCACACAAATTCCTACCTTATATGATAAAACTTTGTAATTGGAAGTATATGTCTAAAATCAATATTTAAGGAAATAAAAGCTTTTCCCACCTTTTTGGGACACCCTCCATAAACACTATAGTAACCAACATATTTCAATTAAAAAAAACTATTGCATTGAATTTAAAAGCAAAGCATAAAAATTAAAACAAAACCCACTTAATAGAAAGGGAAACCACAGCGTATTTAATTTTTAGAATGCTTCTTAATGCACATTTCATCAGAATCTTGTAAGATCCAAATTTCTGTCAGAATTTTCTTTAAAAAATCACTTTCAAAGCAATATTTTAAAACCAGTGCTTAAAAATTCGATTTTCTAAATGATCAAACAAAACTGTAAAGGAAAATTGAAGAGAACTTCCTCAAAAATCAATACAATGAACTCTAGTATAACGAGGTTAAAAAATCACGTCGTGTATGAATACGCATTATTGGAAATCTCGAAGTACGGGAAATTTATTCTAAATAAATTTGCCGTACTGTACGATAAAAAGAAAGAGTTTATGAAACAAGTAAAGTAAATAAAAGAGTGAGCAGTTCAATATTTGAGAAAGACTCGGGACGAATGAATCGCGAGATTTAAATTATTTCTCCCCGCTTTGCTTAACCAGCATCGTTGGTAATTTTAATGAAAAGTGAAATTAAATTTTGGAAATGATTGCCTTATCCCGGAAATGAGAGGGGAGATAAAAATTGAAGCAGGGAAATCGACGCAGAAAATACGACCACATGTCGCTCCTTCTTCGACAGACATAATGATTGGACAAAGGGTGCGAAAATAAACTAGATAACATGAACTTCGGGAAGAGTTCCGAGATCGCTCTTCAAGCATAGGGAGGAAATTAATAGTATAAAAAAAACCCTGTTAGAATGTGATAACTGTGAAAGGGTGATATTATGTGTAACTGAGTTTAAAACTCCGTTAGGCGCTAATATACCTCATATTAGTCGCGGCAATTTCTCACTTCGTATGTCGGATCTTTAACCACAATACCTTCTTCTTCAATTTTCTATAATTAAATAGTTAAAAAATATTAGTAGTTCTGTAAACTCTTTAAAGGTTTATCCAATGTTGTCATTCATTTTTATATACAGGGCCTCCCTTATAACCGTTACACCCCCTTAACTTCTAAACGACATCTTAGGTCATATAGTTGGTGTCTAGGTATGGTAAAAAGGCTATGCGATACTCGATTAGACAACTTTCAACGCCATATATCGGCAAAATTTTGGAATTAGCGGTCCTATCTCGAAAACAGTACAAGATACGGGGAAAATATCAATTACAAAATTGTTGAGCGTCTTCGATTTAGTACTAAAAGATACCTTTTGCACATTAACACGAAAAAATTAACGTTTCAAGTGCACATTTGTTTGTTCTCGATTTCCGAAACTGTGACGCCTCTAATTGGGTTAAAACGAGAAAAAACAATTAGTTATCACAATAAACCTTTATTTTCGGTGTTCAAAGTGCTCTCCGTCATCAATAATGCAGATTTGAGTCCTTGTTTAAATTTCAATTTTCACACATTTTAGCATATCGTTGGCGCGCAAACACAAGAAACAGTAATACGTCCTGAAATGTTGGCGGAAAGATCCATATACCTGCTGTTTGAGTATTTTCCAGAAGAAAAAGTATAATGGGGTCATTTTTTGCCCCAAAGATAACATTTTCAACTTTCATTCGTGTCGTATGACGTCAAAATTTCCGAAAATGCGAGCAAACAAATGATAATTTTACACTTTTTGTTCTTAGCGTTATTGACTCAAGGTGTCTTTTCGTACTAAATCGAAGACACTCTACAATTTTGTAAATGACTTTTTTCCCGTATCTTGTATCGTCTTCGAGATAGGACCGCGAATTCCAAAATTTACCGATAGATGGCATTGTAAGTTGTCTCATCGAGTGGCGCATAACCTTTTTACTATACCTAGACACCAACTTTATGGCCTAAGCTGTCATCGTTTAGAAGTTAAAGGGGTGTAACGGATATAAGTGGGAACCTTGTATGTTACTAGCTGTTATGTCCGGCGTTGCTCGGGAATAAAAAACTTTTATGTCTACTATTTTTAATGAAAAAACTATTTTTGTATAGAAAATTATAATGCAAAAATTCCTTTATCGCCTGAAACGTTTTTACTTCAAATTTTGTTCATAAATAGTGAAGTAAGTATAAGAAGGATTTTGACGAATATTTTGGGTCAATTAATTAAACAGTTAAATTTTCATTAATAAAAAGTGTCAAAATAAACCAGATCAATAGTTGATCCCGATATAAATTATGAATCGTCTGCTTTTAAACTTTTCTTTAGTATTCTTCCAGAATTTTGTTTATATGTTCTAAACACAGCTCTTCATACTTATTCTTGTTCTTTGACAACAAAAATACAAAATTGTGAATTTTATACACATTTGAATTTTTTTAATTATTTAAAAGCGAGCAACAATTTTGAACGCAAATGTAATTTGTGGCGCTGAAAAATATTTTTTAAACTTTATTATAATATAAAAATAGTTATTGTAGCATAACACTTTCGAAATATATCCCCAAAAAAACCCGGAAAATCTTGCTTAATTTATAATTTAAAAAATTTAATTAACTTTTGGGCCTTTTAAAGTTGACAGTGATCTTTTAGTTCTTTTTAAAATATTTATAGAAATAAAAAGAAATTTCTTCAAATGCTCACCGTTGCCTAGCAATGAAGTATCATTAAATTTCCTTTATTTAAGAATCGTCTGCTGTAATAATTTATTTATTAAATTTTGAAAAATTAATAAAAGTTGAAGGAAACATTTCACAGTTATAAAATTGGTATCATTGAAAAGGTAAAATTTTGGACATTAAGATGGTCTAAAAATATCCTTTTTTTTGGGGGCAGATAATTTGCTTCTGAAGAATACGGCAAAACGGTTTGATTAATTCTCAATAACTGACTGCTTAATGACTCGACTCTGAAAAGCTTATTGGGCCAATCTTCTTTGTTTTATTAATAAGTGTAGAGTTTGTTGAAATTGTTGAAGGCTTAGAGGAGATGTGAATATACCCACATACACTACATAAACACAATGACTTTAATTATATTACTAACAGAAGGAAAATTCGCATTGTCAGGCATCGACATGAGATTACTTTCGAGGACATATTCTTCTTCATACACTATCTTTACAAAGCTATATTTTGCAATCTTAAATGGAATTTCATTAAATAAATATTGCTTCACCAATATATCACATGCACGAATTTTAACTCTGTATTTACTAACAAATACATACCTATTAACAAAGTTACATCGAAATTGCATTGGTGCCAAAGATGTAAAAAATTTTACTTTGAGACTGAAAGTAGTCTTCAATTTTTTATCACATTTGACTAGTATAGTTAAAAAACATAATGTCGAATAGAGGAAAACAAGATTGATGATCTAAATAGAAATGTAATTCAACCCTCAACAATGAACTATGATTCAACTCTCCCTTTTCTTCAATGCAAATTGTCTCTGCACCTTACTTTATTATGGCTTAACAAAATTGTAATTACATTTTAATTTGTCTTACCAAATTATTCAATTGTTTTAATGGTTCCAAATTTGCCATTAGTTTGCCAACAAATTGAAAATATTAAATGGCCTCTGAATCTAAATTTAAAAAAATACATATACGTCGTTTTCATGAATACATTCCATGCTGAAATCGAAGAAAATCTATCAACGCGCTTTACGCACTGGAGTAAACAATTTATTAAGACAGACGGGAAATTACCGTCTTTCTTGAAAGAACAGAGAACTCTGCTTCAATTTGTTCAATTAACTTGATGGACAATTATTTTATTTCACAATACTGTAATCCTGCAGGGTTTTGTAAATCGTCTATCATTGCCAACGGTTTAGCAAATTATTCTACAAATTTCAAAAAGATCTATCACCAAATAAAATCCACTTTGTATTAAATATTAGTATAATATTTAATTAAAAATTTTAAAAATATAAAAAAGAAATGAAATTACGACATTAGGCTTCCTGGCGATCTGAAAGATCAGAACAGGGTGTCTGGTTATTGAGAAGAAATGACTGAGGCTGAAACTCGCCAATCTGTACTTAGAACGCTGCGAATATAAATGAAAGGACACGAAGCCATTCCCTACCTGAGGGTTCCTGCACATAAATATACCTAAAGGATCTGAGTTAACTGATATCGTTCAGGCTTAACAACAATTAGCAATTTTCATGCTTGGATGCTCCAGAGTGGACTTTGATTTTTCATTATGTTCTCTAAAAAAATTTGTATTTTACCGATTACAAGAATTTGCAAATTAAAGTTACATGAATATCATTTAGAAAAATAATTTGTAGTGGATAAATCATACTTTAGGATTTTACATTTTTACCTCGCCTGAAGCAAGAATTTGAAGAAAATCATTGTAGGAATACTCATTAGAAAAGAATGAATAATTATATATTACGAAACCAAATATTTTAATTGAAGAGTTGAATGATCTTACCGATGCACGTTGTAATGGTGAAAGAAATACATTATATCTATGCAAAGCTATTGCTTTATCAGACAATATATTGCTTTTTTGAATAAATATGTTTTACAAAGCAAATACATTTCAACAACCTTCGTTGGAAAAAAACTAAATAAAAAAAAAATTGTGAAATAAGAAATAAGTAGGTAAAACTGAAAAGAATTTTGTCTTTCATCCTAAGGAAAGCCTTATGCCATTACTAATAGATACCTTCAATCTATCTACATTATATAAACGCTAAGCGTAAGTGTACTTATTTCTTTCTCCTGTTGGCAATTGATCATTTACTAATCCAACCCGCTGAGATTCTTGAATTGTTTGAAATGGAAAACAGTGATTTTTTTTGATTTTAGATCGTTTGAAATTAAAATGTTTATCGTACAGTTTGGATACTGCATTTAATAATTTCTTAGCTAAAAATATGAACCATTATTCATCTCTGACAGCTCATAACGAGTTCCATTCATCCAGAGAAAAGTAGAATTCCTTCCTTCACTTAATAATAATTGAGGATAATTACACGTAGAGGCAAATTACTGAAAAGTGCATATTTACTGATTCAAGATGAAAGCTATATATCTAACTCAATAATAAAATGCCAAGGTTGTTAATTCTTAAAAAAAGGTAATGTTTATTATGGTTGTAATTTTACCAGTAACGAATATTAGTGTTATTTGTCAGTTAAATTGTGTTTTAAGCTTGTTTTGTGGAAATAATAAATAATCTTCGCAACTCAAACTTCTGATGTTGTAATGCATAGATAACTACCCAGAGATAAAAAGTTGGGTAATCCTTTCTTTCGGCTATAATTATTAATGAGTATTAATAATGGCAAAGCTTTTTCTGATTAATACTATGAAAAAAAGAGTACGTGTAAATTTGGTATAAAAGCAAGAATTTTGAAATTTTAAAATTTCCAAAAAAAAGTACTATTTATAATTTTAGGAAAGGGCAAAAGTAAGATTCATTTTGGTTTATACTTTTGAATGGTGAATCTTGAACATGTTTAAAGCTATTTGTCATTAAACTGTGCTTTTTTAAGCTGAAAACAGAAATGGGTTAAATAATCTGTAACTCCAAACTTTCTTATTGTAACGCATACACTACCCAGAGATAAAAGTTATTACTTTCTTTGGCTAAAGAATTATTACAGTGAGTGTGTATACAAGGGCGAAGGTTTTCTGAAAATAAATTCATTGAGTATGAAATTAAGAAAGTTTGTTCGAATAAAGCTGGAGCCTAATGAAACTTGAAGAAATATCTTAAATTTTGAAAATTACAGTTTTAAATGCCTGATTTCACTGATGCAAGAATCATACATAAACATTTTATAATTATGTTGATTAGCATTCAAATTTCTTTCAAAACATTTACATATATATTATATATATGCTACCAGGAATCTTAATTTAGAATTTGATGATTTATTTATTTATTAATTGCTGAAAAATTTAGGAGTTTATGCTATTCTCAGATAATTTAAATTTACTTTATAATTGAATGTATTTTATATTCCTATTACTAGTAAGACAGTCATAACTGCATTTAAGCATAGGCGAGCTGGGATCACGTAGTGATCCCAAAAAAAATCAAACGTGACTTTGGAGTTGACGAGTGAGCGAGTAGAGGTGTAACCCCTAGTTATATTGTAAAAAGCTTCTGTAATGAATTTTCCCAACATAATTCACGCTTCCCTTGTAAGCAGATGCAATAGTAATAAACCACTTTGAAAAGTTACTAAAAAGAGGACCTGTATTCAACATCCTTATGCGATTTCACCAAACTTATGTTTCAATGAAAACTCAAATTTTTTTTGTAAATATTTAGCCCTGCGTCTTTAACTGCCAGGTTTTTTGAAAACATGTTAAAATTTTAAAGTAAAGATTTTACCTATCTAAATGATATGACTATCATAAAGAATAATATTTAGCCTTTAAAAAAATTAAATACAGTATAATTATATAGAAAGAACCTTATTAATCTGTTATTTTCAACATTATTTATACATCAGTCGTACCATTTGTATGATTTAATTGTATGTTTCTTAAGTTTTACTTTTTTTTTTGGAATTAAATTAATTTTGAATATTTACATTACAATAATAACTGAACGAAGTACAATGA
>BGPR01014154.1:0-32768 GCA_013235015.1 Araneus ventricosus | reverse complement strand
TTCTATCATTTGTGAGGAAACAAAGGGAGAAGAGGAAGTGATACAGTACATAAAATATTATACTTGTGTTCACGCATTGTGCAAGATTTTTATCATTTGTGAGGAAACAAAGAGAGAAGAGGAAGTGTTACAGTGCATAAAATGTTATACTTGGATTCATGCATTGTGTAAGATTTGTATCGTTTGTGAAGAAACAAAGGGAGAAGAGGAAGTGAGACAGTGCATAAAATGTTATACTTGGGTTCATGCATAGTGCGCTGGTATGAATCTAAGAATAAAAAAATATTTTCGCTTTAATTGTGCTTAAAGAAATAGGTGATCCAATCTAAGCAACCGGTTTCCTTGATTGGGCCGATGGCACTATTTTTAAAGCTACTTTTTAAGTATTGTAAATGGCATTTCACAAAAAGTTAATTACCCTGTCCTGAAGATAAATATCATACAAAAAAAACCCCTATTACTTGTTTTTCATTAAAGCTACTTCATCACTATTCGATAAAATAAATGTCCAGGTGGTCTGAATTCGACGACTCTCCCCTATATATATTTGTTTCCATCAAGCATTATAGATTATTACAAAACTGAAAGGAAATGCAATCAACATTCTTAACAAAGAAACGTATTAAACTGTCTAATAGAGTAACAAAATCCGTACTGCATGTAACATAAATATGTCTGATTTCAATAAAATTCTCTTGCCGTGCCTACCAAACCGTTCATTGGCCGGAATGTCACGGATGCGAGGATGAAAGACGACGTTCTGTTCCGCTAGCACAACTGGATGTCGACACAAAGAGAAAAACAATTAATTTTCTTTACTTTTGACTCTTCCGACGAGAAGAAAATGTGAAGAAACAAAACCCCTTTCCTCGCGCAAGGAAGGAACTCTCCTTCGGTAAGCGGAAATGAGGGTCTTGAAGTTCTTTGGTCCTCCGACCCTGTAATAAACAGACTTGATTACTCGGAAGCCACTCATCAGTCAAGGAACGAGGCCCACTTTCGGAAGTGGTTAACTTTTCTGGCAAATCGGAGGAAACATGAGATTCCTTCAGAACGCTCCCCTAGGAGGGAAGGGAAACGTGATACGGGTCCAGAAAACCTTCCTTGGCTATTATCTGTGCTTGGAAGACTCTGTAATTCGAAAAAAGTCTTTCGGAATCTTGTGAATGATCCAGAGGTGAATAGGGTTTGCAAGCTTTAATTTTGAACAAATCCAGTAAACTTTAGCTTTTCGAAATCAAAAGGTTAAGCAACTAATATTTTTATTAACTTTTAAGGGGACGCATTACCTTTTCGACATTTTTTTATTTGAAGTATTATTGAAAAAGTTTTGATGGCATTGAGACTTAATAATCATATAAAGTCATCTTGAAGAGAAAAAAAAAATCCATTTTGATCTTCTTGTTTAGTTGAAATTCAAACTTTTTAAAGAAAAATTCACTTAGTAATCATATAAAGGAGAGAAAAAATCCATTTTTATCTGCTTTTGTTTAGTTGAAATTTAAAATTTTAAAGAAAAATTCACCTAATAATCATATAAAGGAGGGGGAAATCCATTTTGATTTGCTTGTTTAGTTGAAATTTAAAATTTTAAAGAAAAATTCACTTAATAATCATATAAAGGAGGAAAAATATCCATTTTGATGTGCTTGTTTAGTTGAAATTTGAATTTTTTAAAGAAAAATTCACTTAATAATCATATAAAGGAAGAACAAAAAATCAATTTTGATCTGCTTTTTTAGTTGAAATTTAAATTTTTTTAAGAAAAATTCATTTTTTGAAATCCCTACTACTTTTTCAGATATTAATATTTTTGCTTAAAATTTTATTTCTAGATTTACTAAACTATATTACGCAAATCTGTACATCTATTTTAAGGTTCATCTAATAGTCACTTAAATATAGATATGCTTTTGAATTATATTGTGAAAAATGAGAAATTTATCAGTGCCTCATTTTATAACTTGCATATGAAAAAACTAAGCAACTGAATAATTAATGCATGTACAGTCTTATTACATAATAATAAAATGTATAAAATATTTGAAAGCTTGTTCTTAAAAAGGAAAATGGCCTTAGCATTTTGAAAGCTTTTCCTTAAAAAGGAAAATGGCCTTAGCATTTTGAAAGCATGAAAGTTCAGAAAAGTCCGACATGGAGAAAAAGCCATTTAAAGTTTTCATTTGCGGATGTTTTTCAATAGTCATCGTGAATAAAAATCTAAATAACTTCTGAAATATTAAAGGTGCAGATTTGAAATTGTGATGCAATAAGTAGAATGGTAGGAGCAATGAAATAAGCCAATAAAACGAAAATTGTTATTTTGGCCACTTTTTGGGTAATGTGTCCTCTTCACGGCAGCGGGAAGCAAATGGAAAGTAAAATAAGAAAAGGGATGCTCAGAAAATAATCAACATTTTACGGCTTTTGCGAGCGATGAAATATCCTTTGTTGATTAAATGTCGAAGTGAACTATAATTGAATTATTGATTGCAGGAACCTCATAAGTCAATTTATTTTCAAAATTGTGTTTATGCTGTTTTCAGGTTTTAAAGGGGTATATGCTAATGAGTGAGGAAATGGCAAAAATCAAACAAAGTCACATTATAGGTATATAACATCTATCAGGTATATCATGTATCTATATATATATTTAAACGATATTATCAAACTAAAATAGGTTATTATAATGTTTTTAAAAAATAAATTTATAGTTTAATTTATTTATGATGTTTTAGTATAGTATATATAACATAATTTAGTTATAATATTTTCACTATAAATGCGGAACTGTATTTCGTATTTAGCTTTTGGCATTTATTGCTATGACTTTGAATTAGTAAGCATTTAGTTATTTTTCTCGTTCTTTTCTTAAAATATTTTGGAGATTTACTCCTATAATTGTTGATTTTTTCCAACAATTGGCCCTCAAAGAAGGTTGGCGCCTATAAATTTCGAAATAATGTGACATAATCAATTCCTAAGCTCGATTGGCAGTTGATTGTTGGAATTCCATATCTGGGTTGACTTTTTCATAGTAATAGCTTTTAATCTTATTTCTTTTTGATTTTTATTGTATGAGTATTATTAGGTTATATTGTTTTATATTTAATTTTAGATGATGGTTTAATTGGTGTATATGATGAAAATGTTATTTGAGTTTTAATGGATTATAAAAAATATATAACTATATATATATAGTTAAATATTTCAATTAATCAAAACATGTGTTATATTTTCAATATATACATATATTAATCAAAAAATAAAAATTAAATTAGCTTATCAATAATCAGACAAATGAAATACAAAAGATAGTTTTATTATAGACTATTACTACTATGAAAAAGACAACCTAGAATTCGAATTCCAACAATCAAATGCCAATCAGTCTTGGGAACTGATATATGTCGCATTAATCTAGATTTGTGGCGCCAACCATCTGCGAAAGCCAATTGTTGGAAAAACGAAAAAATAAGGGAATAAATGCCCAAAATCTTTGAAGATAAGAAACCAGAAAGTATATAACCTATTACATACCAATTCAATAGTTATAATTATTGTTATGACTTGAGCATTATCCTAAAAACAGTTCCACATTTAAAGTGAAAATATTATTTCTAAATTAAGCTTTTAATACTATAATAAAACACTATAAAAATATTAACTATAAATTAAAGTTAACCTTTTATAATAATATATATATTTTTGGAAATGTATATATATAACAGTCAGAAAACGATCACAAAGATCAAAGACTTACTAAGTGAACCAGAGCGATAAACAACAAAAATTAATAACTGAACGGAAGAAAAACTGATTCAAAAAAAAATTCGACGAGAGGCTGTCTCTGCGAAACGGCCCCTGGGATTGAGGGGCGTAGAATTTCTTACCTTACTCAACTGTGACTTTCTGTGACTAAAGTTGTTCTATGTGATTAAAGTAGCTCTATGTGACTTTAACCCATGTTCTGTGACCTTTCTCTGTTAAATGAATTAATCTGAATGAATTTATTAATCTGAAATTAATTCATTATTAATCTGTTAAAATCCAGTTAATATATCACTCACAACCGATGCGTGCGGGCGCATGGGTCGCTGTGAGGTCTTCCGAATTCTTCGTGATTTTCATCAAATTTACAGTTCGACTGTGAATAAACCGTCATTCCAAATTCTAAAATTATTTTTTTATTTATTTATTTATTTAAAGAAAATCACACTACAGAGAAAACTCCATTTACACAGTGCTGACAAACACACGAAGAACAAAAGTCACAATGAGTAAATAAAAAATAAAAATAAATATGCCTTAGAAAGCAAAAAGTAGACCACAGAAAAAACATAAAATCATAAAACTTACGCAAACGTATATATAATTAAAAACGAAAACACATAATCACAAAACTTTAAGACACACTATGACACCAAAAGCCGTATTTTTTTTTAAATTTAAAGTTCATTTCCAAAAAGCAAGGGTCAAAAAGTCAAAACACGCAAACACCGAGTCTAATAAAAAACACACAGGGAGTTTAAAAGTTTAAAAACGTAAATACATACTTGAGATTTAAAAAAAAATATGCAACACTTAAGATAAAAATAAATCAAACACGGCGCCAAAAAACGGGTCGAATACATAAGAACACGGAAAATCAAATAGCATAAAAATCTAAAATGTTGTAGAATGAATGGCAAAATAAAATATATCATGTATTTAAAAGAGGCAAACATTTCGACTTAAAAGCACCTAGAGACATATTAAAAATGTGAAGTTCATCGGAGAACGTGTCAAAAATTTTATAAAACCTATATAACGAGAACCTGTTAATGTAATTAAATTTTGCATCTGAATTTGGAAAGGAACTCTGGTTTCTTAAAAATCTGGCGGGCACAGCGAAATCTATTAAGCTCATTAAATCATTACAATCAATTGAAACATTAATAACTTTGTAAAAGAAAAGAACGCAAGAAACATCTCGTCTGGAGGATTAACTAGGCATATTAAAAATATTACGTAGGAGTGAAGAAGATATATCATGCAAGTTAAATCCACTTTTTTTGTAAAGTAAATATCTCAAGAAGTTGTTCTGTATTCGCTCAATAATTTCAATTTTGTTTCGGTAATTGGGATACCAGATAATACTGCAGTATTCCAGATTGGAACGAATATGAGAGCGATACAAGACCTTGAGGGTAAGTTCACTGGAAAATTCTCTGGTTCTACGCTTAAGAAATCCAAGCCTGCGATATGTCTTAGAGACCATGGTATCGATATGTTGGGAAAAATCAAGTTTGGAGTCAAAGATGATACCAAGATCAGTGATTGTATTTGAGCGTGATAAAACAAGATTTTTAATTTTGTATACATGAATCAAAGGTTGAGCCTTTCGAGTGTAACTAAGAACACTACATTTTTCAATGTTCAGGGGTAATCTGTTGTCTATGCACCACATAAAAAGACAATCAAGATCTCTTTGTAAAAGAACAGAATCTAAATCGGAACGTATTGAACCATAAAATTTCAAGTCGTCAGCAAATAAAAGGCATCCAGAGTACTTAAAAACACAAGTAATATCATTAATGAATAAAATAAAAAGCAGATGTCCAAGATTAGAGCCCTGTGGGACACCGGAAGTACTTGAAAACTCATGGGAAACAGCATTATTAAAATAAACATAGAGTGATCGCTTACATAAGTAAGAAAGAAGCCAATCAATCAGATTTAGATGAAAACCAATACCTTGTAACTTTTTAAAAAGAATGCCAAAATCGATAGAGTCAAAGGCCTTAGAAAAGTCGGTGTAAATAACATCAAGTTGAGAACCAGATTCAAATGAGGAAATAATTTTATCTGGCAAACAGAATAAATTAGTGGTTGTTCAGCGCTTTGGAATGAACCCGTGTTGAGATGTGGAAATTTGGTTTTTAATTTGGTTGTAAAGCTGGTTAAACAGAACAAGAAGGGGATAAGTCAAAAACTCTGAGCATCCTTTAATAATAAAAGAAGGTATATTATCAACAACCACAGTTAGGGAAGATTTAAATTCACTGGTAGCCAAAACCACATCATCATAGGTAGCATTTTCGATTTTGACAAGATCACCGACGCAGTCGCTTTGGCATTCATCATTTCCATCAAAATCCGTGCTAGGCTTGAAAACAGAACTAAAATAATCAGCAAATGCATTTGCGATATCGCCATCATTATTGTAGCGCACGTTATTATAGAATAAACTATCAGGAGAATTAATGTTTTTATTTTTAAAATAAGTTCAAAACCTCCTAGGATCCGAAACCAGATCATTTTCCATATGCCGAAGGCGCGTGTTGTAATCCTTGAAATCTTCAATGTCCACCTTTTGCTGCTAAATGAACCTAAAACTAACTCTCTATGTTATTTGGTTGCGGAGCTATAAGCGTTTAACTTTAGCGCGAAAAGAGTCATAATTTTATCCGTTCCCGACAGACCATTAGACCACTATGGAGAGACTTAAATCTACGTCAAAAAATGTGAAGAAACAAAACCCCTTTCCTTGCGCAAAGAAGGAACTCTCCTTCAGAAAGTGGAAATGAGGGTCTTGAATTTCTTTGGTAATCCGACTGTGCAATAACTCAGAAGCCACTCGTCAGACGAGGGATGCTGTGCACTCTCGGAAGTGGTTATCTTTTCTGGAAATCGGGAGGAAACATCAGATTTCCTCAGAACGTTCCCCTTGGAGGGAAGGGAAACGTGATACGGGTCCAGAAGGCCTTCCTTAGCTGTTATCTGTTCTTGGAAGACTCTGTAATTTGGGATTGCAATCCGGCACCAATTTCAATCCGGTCGGATACCCATCAATCCGATCCGGCCGGATTGATCACAATCAAAACTATTTTGCCTTTTCATTCCAAAATCAACTGTGTAAATGATGATAAGGTGAGTGTATTACAAAGTTTAGAAAAAAAAGCGTTAATTTCTTTATGAAATCAAATTTATTTACACTGTTATAATTAATCAACATTTACATATGAATCAACAATAAAAATTTAGTACAGTGTAACTAGTTAAATTGCAATTGTTATATTAGTTTAGTAATAATTAGATAATGGCGGGCGGTTAAGTTCAGTCTCACTTACTAGATTTCACAAATGACATCAATGATAACTTGTAATGTAACTTATATTAAGGTATCCGACTGTGTTCGGAGACATTTTTTTGAAAAATAACTTATATATATTTTTTAATGTTATTTTTCAACTGCATATGTTTTAAAACTATGAAAATATTGTAAAATTAGGCTTTCAAAATAATATTTTTTTAAAAAACTGAGAAATTTGAAGAAAAATTACTAAAATATTTGCCTTACGTTAACAGCCATAGACGAACTCATATTCTAAATATACAAAAATCCTTGTAGGAGTACATTTTATGACAGTTATCTGTATTATGCTCTAAAATATTTCTTGTACTTCAAAATAGTTTTGAGATATAGCTGAACATAGTTACTAAACTGGTAATTTTTCATAAAAAATGCTTTTCGTTTATGTTTAAGCACTTAAAAATAATACTCGATTTTAAAATTGACCCTAGTTTTTAGAGGAAAACATCGAGCATATTACAGAAAACAATCTCAGAAAATTTCCGTATCGATACTTGAATAACTTCTTGAGAAATCATTGTTACGGTCGACAGTTTTCCTCAAAAATATCATTTCTCAGAAAACACACTTAAAGTTTTTATGCAACATGCTTACAGTTCGGTAATAAAACGGCTGTAACTGCATTTGTAATTCACGTAGAGTAAAAAGTGAGACAGTTTTAGAAAACTGATTAAACTGGCTACAAAATTAAGTCGTATAATGTTTTTTATAATTTCATAAAAAAAAAAACGATTTTAAACCAGTCGGATACCTTAAATCTAACTAAATCAAGCTCATCAACTGAGATCACAGTAATTAAGTATTTTAGACACGCCAAGCAGTCTCATTCTTATAATTAAGACAGTCATCATGAATCTGTTTAATCAATGGCGTAACTATCACAATGACGAGTTTAAAACTTTTTCGTATTTTTTAATAAACTTACTTTAAATTATTATTTTAAGTAAAACAATGAAAAAACTCACTTTGGTTTTGAAAAAATTATCGTAGGAAACAAATAGTGTTAATTGTGTCATCTGCCAATCGACTTCTTACAGAACTACAAATATATCCAGCGGCCTAGAAAGCCCTTTCTGCTTCTACACTTGTCGGTTTTATTGTCAACAAATACTCATGAAAAGAAGGCAAGTATTTTCCTCGAACTCCTTCACTTTCACATGCAATCACTTCCTTTCTTGATGTTTTCTCATAATCTTTCTCTTTTCTTGGTATTTATGCTTTAGGTTTTCATATCTTGCTGGATTTGCATCTGTAATTCTTTCTGTAATGTCAAATCATTTTTCAATGACGATGAATCTAAGTTATTTTTTACTCTATTATCTACGTTTTCTACAAAGCTATCATCTTGAACAGCTCTTTCTAAGATATTTTTCATTTCTAGTCTTAAAACTTTTTTTTCCGGCATAGTAAATGTATCATCAGTTCGTCTTGTATCATCATCATATTTTGTTTATTCTGTAAGTATATTAATATTCCTGTTTTGATTTTGAATTGGTTTCAAAAGTAACATGTTTGTTTTAGAACTTTTAGACTAGTACCTGCAATGTAATAAAAATATGTACATACTTACAATTTAAAACGTTATTTCGGTCCCTATGTAAGAAGAAAGTCGTATTATAAAGAAAAATCAGAAATATGGATCGTTACTCAATTCATATCTAAGTCTAATTATTTACTTAAATCATTCTCGTACTCGTAAATGCAACATAAACATAATTCATCTATCAATTGAACAATAACAATGTCTATATTTGTAGCGGGTGAGTCAGCGTCGAACGACTCGTACACACCACGCATTTAAGTACCTACTCTTGCAACAACGCGAGTATTTTTTCAAGAAATTGGCTTCGTGTATTTTTTTTTAATTTACCGGATCTGGTAGACGTCTAATGATGCCGGATTACCGGATCCGGTTTTCCGGATTGCAATCCCTATCTGTAATTCGACAAAAGTCTTTCGGAATCTTGTGAATGATCCAGAGGTGAATAGGATTTAGAAGCTTTAATTTTGAATAAATTCATTAAACTTTTAGCTTCGGAAATTAAAAGGTGAATTAAAAAATGTTTTTATTAACTTATGAAGGAAACGGGAAGTAAATTGGACATCAAAAGTTAACCCTTTGCGGACAGGCAACTTTTTAGAACACTGAGATCTGGCTGCGCACTTTATGCGCCATTTCGTTTCCGCCAACTCTACTCTTATTTAATTGCACTAACTTTATTTTTTATGGTGTAATAAGATTAGAAGTTGAATGGATGGATAATGCAAACTTTTGTATTCAGGTTTGAATCTCTATATTTTTCGTGAACTGGATTGTTCTCCAAGTCACTCTGAAAATCACTTTTCAGATCGCTGTGCTCAGTCACTTCTCCATCGAGATATAATTCGCTCGTCCAGATTTGTCCTCAGTTGCTATTTTCTTGCTAAATTTTTCGAAAACACCTAAATATTACTCTGTAGGGATAATTTTCTGTATGGCTATACTAAGAATTGATAGTTTTTAAGTTATAAGCAAAAACTGGGAAAAACATTTTCCAATTTTTTTGGCCATAACTAAAATGCCAACAAAAGTTTTTGGAGGCAAACCTCAGATTCGTAGTCATCACCCTAAAATACATAGAGGAGCGAAAAACTACAATTGATCCAGAATTTGATTTTAAAAACTACTTAATGACTGGACTACTGAGAGGAAGCGAAAGAAAAAGCCAAATGAGGATGGCAAAGGCGGAAATCGTGCTAAACGAGAGCTGTGGACAACGCAGCTCAAGAGCATCTTATTTCAAACGGAGAAAGGGTTGATTTTCTTCCGACAGAACGCAGCGCGTTGTTCAGTGAGCGAACTGTGATCCTTAGGAGGGGGAAATCTCTATGCCGCTCTGGTCTTTGTCTATCTTAATTCTTGATAGATTTTCCCTTTTTCTTTTAAGCTTTTATTACTTTTTTGTCATTTTCAATGATCATTCAACTCTCAAAGTGGAAAAGTAAGTCAATCAGAATAAAAATAAAAGTACAAACTTTAAAAATAATTTCAGGGGGGACTGAAGATCTGCAGCTCTAATGGACGAGCAGCCACTGGCTGCGATTATCATATGGTGTGGATAAAGTCTTAGTTTAGGAGTTCAATTAAAAGTAGTCCAGCATACGTTATGACGTGTCAATTTGTAAAGTCTGCAAAACACTTGCAACGGGGAAAATAGGGCCGTAAAACATGGTAAAAAAATTCAGATCGAATAGTAAAAACCAATCGTTTTCAAAAAAGAAAAAAGTCGTGGATTATGATCTTCGTGAAGGATATCTTTTAGAGTGATACAAGAAGAGTGGAAGCAACGGATACGTTGATGATTAAATTGTGGACGTACAATAAGAATGTGGAGAACAGTCATTAGTTATTGGCATGCTGTACAAAGAGGCGGATGGATTCTCGGAATAGCACGTATAAGTAAACCTGGTATGCACAATAGGTAGGCGATTTAACTTAACATCGGCTTTACGGTATGGTAAAATTGGAGATTTAGCAATAATAGGTTTGGCTTTGTATAGTTTACTATCTATTATTTTTAGACTCATTTGTCGGATTAATATCGAAAGATCTGCTCAAATTTCCGAAATACCACCCTCAATTCTGAGGGAATCGAGAGATGCAATTTTGTTAGCATGAGCTAGTATACCTCCTCAAAGGTTTAAGCAGCCTGCATAGTCCATAGTTTGAAGAATATCAGCTGTTATTACAGCCAGAGGAGGTTCTAAACGAGATTAGTTCTGTGAAGCTGGGTGCTCTCAAAATTGTGGCCATCCCTTGTATGCATGACTGTTTAATTGAGAGGAGAAACGATACATACATTCTGTAGTTTTCATCACACTCTCAATTTCATTTGTCACTGGCTTTTGAGAATCTCTTAATGATTGGCTGAAAAACTGTACAATGGTGTTTTTTAAGTTACTGAAGTTTTCCGCTGATAGAACAGATTTGCTGAAAAATTCATTCCATAAAGCTTTTACGAGATTTCCAATTGCTGTGATTGCTATCAACATATTCGAGGAGCCTGTTGCATAAATTACGATGATATGAAAAGCACCTATTTGAATAAACGTTTCATTTTTATTTCTTAATGTTTAAGAGACACATTTTATATTCCAAAAAAAGTGAATCAGCCTTTTATTTAGCTCGACAAATATAAATTTCAAGTATTGCACACTTTGCGACCTGGAAGCATTTAAAAAACATAACATAAAAGCTTTGAAGCATTTAATGAACATAACCTAAAAGCTTTGACGCATTTAATAAACATAACATGAAATCTTTGAAGCATTTAATAAACATAACATAAAAGCTTTGACGCATTTAATAAACATAACATAAATACTTTGAAGCATTTAATAAGAAGTAGCAATCTTAAAATATTTAAAGGTAGATTTTTAAGCTATCTCTTTTCTTTATATAAACGTTTTACTTTATTACAAAAATAATCGTGCTTTTTGACTGAAATAAATTCGTGGTATTTCTTTGTGAATTCAGCTACGATTTGGAAAATAAAAAAAATTAACGAAATAATTATTACCTATAATGAAATAAAGCTGTTCCTGTCCCTACTTCAGTTATCAATTTCATTTATTTTTTGTGTGGACTTAATCAAGAAATTTTTAATCAATATAATTCAAGGCCCTGATGACTTTACGATAATAGATACTGATGAGCGTCTGTTGAAAAAGGAAAGACTTTTGAAAATTTAATCACATTGTATAAAAATTTCCCTTTGAGCATATTCACTGAGCATATTGAAAGATATCAGAGGGATTCCGCTACATTAATCCTTCGCAGGCAAGGAAAATTTAATGTGATCCTAAGAAGGCTGTCAAAAATAAATAAGCCATGAAGCAACGTCTCTTCATTCCCAACGAAAGAAAAGTAATTAAAATTCGGCCATTTCGCAATACCCTCCGATACCGAGGCTTATCATGAATGATACTAATAGGATCAAAAAAAAGTTTCTAAAATCAAATGCATGGCCTAGATTTCCGTCTTGTCGTTCCAGTTTAAACTTTTGTAATTAATTCTTTCTTAAAATTTATGGTGTCATTCGATACAGTTGTGGTTTAATTTTCAGCTATGGAGTCAAACTCGTGGGCCGTGGGTCGCATGTGGCCCACAACCAACATCTTTGAGGTACAGCAACCATAGCAGTATGTAACGAAACATTTTAACAAAAATTTGGTAGATTAAGTTTAAAATTCCTGATTAAAATTAAATTTAATTTTAATTTCAATTCATTGATAAATTTATATTAATTTAAAATTAAATTTTAATTCAATGTTCCCAATTATGAACAAAGAACCCCAATATGCACATATGACCGATTATTAGTCGTGTTACATCGACGAAACATTTCCTTCACTGCGCATATTTTAGGAGCCGATAAGCTGCTACTAAGAGCTACCACCTTAGGGGAATGAAACGAAGTGAAGTGCATCATAAAGTGACTGAAGTGAAGTGTATAGTAGCGTGACTGAAGTGAAGTATTTTTCATGACGTAATATTCTTTCAACTGTAACTTTGAATCCAGAATCGAAAGCGTGCTGTGTGTTTTTGCTTTAACTCTTTAATCCCGAGGTGACTTTTTTCTTCTAGTGCAATTAAAACCGGGACTATTTGCGAGGAAGTGGCATGAATTCGACTCTCCCAACCTGGGTGGTCATTTACCCCACAACCGCATCCCCTGCTATAATCTCCCCTTAAAGTGCACGGAAATGGGTTGTGGTTCGCAAGGATAAGTGAACCCCATACCGCTCTTATCTGCTAAGCGATATCAGCACCTTACCTCCCCTCAGAAGAAGCCAACCGCCCCAGACCGGTCTTCATCGCTGTTAAAGGGATATTTTTAGACCCCCCGGGACCACCTCGTTCTGCATGAGAGGGTTAGTTTTATTATGTCCACTTGCGCGAGGAAATAAGTCACTTGTCAGATCCAAGATCGTTGACATGCACCTTGTGTCAGTTTTGGAAGTAGTCACTGCGAACAAGATATTCCCCGAACTAGGAAAGATGATGTCAGAGAAGAGATGCCCAGTGTCAGGAAGAAAACGTTATCCTTGTACTTGTTCTTTCTAATACTGGGTTTTACCGAAATAAACCTAGCTTTCAATAAAAATTGAAATTTTAGTTTTATTACGGCCCACATAAAATTAAAACTTGTTCAGTTGGTCTTTCTGTTCCCATTTTCCGTTATTAATTTTCCTTTCTACATAAAGTTTATATTTGCTGGATCTTTAATGTGGAATTCTGAAAACAGACTTAAATGAAACATTTTTCAGTAGGTTCTCAGAACTGATGGATATCTCTTCATCTAGCTTCGGGAAAACCTTAATTTGTTTGATTGAAACTTAAATTAAGGTTACAAACGGAAGAGTCCATAAACGACTTCTTCTGGCAAGATGTCTCTCCTTGTGTGCGCAGAAATTGGATAAGTGTTTTTTGTGCTGATCTGGAGGAATCCATCATGCAACGAACTGCGGAAACAACTCGCAAGAAATGAGAATATTGATGCGAAGCCGTTAACTACGCAGGTGCAACTGGGAATACCACCACGCCATCTATCGGCTAGCACATTAACTCACTGGGATTTGTTACAAAGCCGATACAGCTAAGGTCTCCTTTTCATTTGGGAACATCTTATAGCTACTGTATTTGCAAGAGAAGGCATCCGCTTTCAGACCAGATTTCCACACTCGAATAAAACTCACTGTGCATTGATTGGAACAAAAGGCCTTCAACTATCTTTTCATCATCATTTTTTTCGTCAAATACTCAATAAAGGTAAAGATTAAGAAAAGCTGCTGAAGCGATATTTTTCCATCATCGCATGTTGGTTTATAATAAAAGGGATCTTCATTGCTCTTTTAAAGAAAATATGCAATCAATCCCTTTTTACTGCATTTACAAGAGAAGCACCCGTCTTCAGACGAGATTGACACACTCGAATAAAACTCACTGTTCATTGACTGGTACAAAAGGCCTTCAACTCTCTTTTCGTCATTATTTTTTTCGTCAAATACTCAATAAAAGTAAAGATTAAGAAAAGCTGCTAAAAGATATTTTTCCATCATCGCATGTTGGTTTATAATAAAAGGGATCTTCATTGCAGTTTTAAAGAAAATACGCAATCAATCCCTTCCCAGCAAAGCATTTCGAAAAAAAGAACGATTTTAAACCGACGGGAAATCAAAGCTGAGGATTTGTTTCCAATGAAGAAGTCAGATTAATAATCCATACTCGTAATATGATGAAAGCAATTAGCTAATTACAGTGAAGTACCGTTTATACGTTTTTCATTTATACGTCGTTTCGTCACTGCCCGATTCATTCGTATTCATTATGATGATAAAGCACTTCGTTTATACGTCGCAAAGCTTCATTTATACGTCGTTTTCCCCTTTATAAAATGTGAAAATTTCATCCTTTCTAGCATGCGAACTGTGATGAAGATATCATGACTTAGTAGAGGACAAATGGTCTTTTGGCCATTTAAGCTATGATGAAGAAGTTATTCTACCTTTCTTTAAAGACCCAGTGGGCTCCATTGATAAATTTCGAGCTTATTTCTTTTGTCGAAAGAATAGTGAAGAAACATTTAATGAATTTCTTTCGTTTCATAATGATGTGCTTAATACTCACAGACAATCCAGCAAGTCACACGACGGTTAAAGATTTTTTAATTAAACGCCTACCTGCGCATATATAAATCTTATAAGATATGCATAATTAGTACTCAAGATAAGCAATAAAGGTACGATATTTCTCACTTGAATGATGAATGTTTAATTTTGTTCAATTATTGATTTCCATACTAGTAGTTTTATACTAGTACTACACTGTAAAAAATCCCGTAAAATTTACGGTTTTAAACTGGCAGCTGGGTTGGTTGTGCAAAACCCTAAAAGTTACGAAATAAATCCGTTGGCACAACGGTTTTTTACCACATGAGATCAAGTTTTCTCCGTAAAATAGTAGCATGTGGAGTAATATGGTAGGCGGAAGTGGAGGGAGTTGAGATGTTTTCCTCCTGCACTCGAAGTGATGTTATTGCATCTGTGATTCAGTGGTGCAAATGAAATTCCAAAGAGTGCCTTTTCATATTATTTATTATGAGTAAATGATAGATATAGGTAGATATGACATTATAAGTTATTTACAAGACAATAGTAAGACTTCCCGGCACTTTCCATCCAAGCCATTCCTTCCGTTTCCATGCCTGCCAGCATAAAAACCAATCCCACTATTGGCGCCTATGGGAATGTCTTTTACCGCGCCAAGCTGATCATTGTGCCTGCTAGGGTTTCCGTGTTTACTTTGATTGGCGCGATTTCTTCATCGTGTTTTGAAAACCTTCCATCTTTATTTACAATTAACAACTAATAACAAATTATTTTCACCTTTAAGTCACTCAAGAAGGAATTCATTCTACTTTAAGTCACACACATACACACACAAAAAATTACAAAGTAGAAATGTTTACATCCTTATTGTAACAGATTGCATCTCTCGGTCGTCGTCGAAATAGAAAAACTTTACAGAGCATTTCTCGCCAAAAAAGCGAAATATCGCCAAATATTGGCATCGAAAACACTCCCCATAGGCGTCTATAGTGGGATTGGTTTTTATGCTGCCTGCCACGCAATCTAACTCTAATGGCGGAGGAAGCCGTTGCCACAAGAAGCACAAAAGCGCCATCTGGGTATAATCCGTAACAGACGTCACCGACTGAGTTGAGTTGAAACGCGCTGATCTGAACTGAAGTGAGTGATGTCATCTTTCCAACTTAGAGATTTTCATCATTTCTCGAATTATCTGGAAAGTCAATTAATTAGAAATCTTAATTAGTCAAGACTTAATTATTATCAATTAGGAATATTATTTAATCAAGGCTTAATTATTATTATCAATTAGTTCAATTAATTTAATTTTTAATTGAACTTACTTGGACGATTTCGATGGTGACAAAACTTCAAACTCCTCCGAGCCGGGAATTGAACCCGCGTTCAAAGAATTGACGGGCAGTCGCTCTAACGACTAGACCACCGTGGACATCCTATAATATAGTAAAAATAATCTATTTCAGTTTTAAAGTCACTATAACTCTAGTGGTCCCACCTAGTGTTGTAAAAGTCAACTATTGCCAGAACACGTGTATATATAAAGTCGAATCGCAGTTTTATTCGCACGATGTTCAAAACCATAAAATAATTGCTGAAAAATAAGAGCAAGTGTAGAAAATAATCTTAAAATCAATTAAGAAAAGGGAAAGTTATCGAACGGAAAGCAATACCGTATGACGAAAAATAGAATTTGAACTGACGGTTTTAAACTGTTTATGGTTGGAGCGGAGAACGGTGAAAAACCGTTTTGTCAACAAAACAGCTTTAAACCGTCAAATACACGGAAAAATTCCGAAACAAAAAGGATATCTTTTACAGTGGATCTTAAAAAACTTTAAAATCAGTACTTTTAAATGAATTTGCATTAGTAGTGTAACTTCTAGGCTTATATCGAGGTCAAGTTAACTAAACGGCCTGTGTAGAGAGGAGATTTACTGGCCTAGTCGCCGAGGTATTAGGTACGTAGAACGATTGACACATAAGTGCTTGCTTATTAATTAGTAAAATACTACACTACTCAGCTTCTAAACCTATCATGCCTGTTTCCACATATATATATCAGAAGTACTCCATTATGAGAAACACAGAGCTGGTGACACAGTCAAAGAAAGACTACTAGATAATAATATAACAAATTTAATAGAACAGCAACTGAATTAAAATAATAAATTAAATCATAACATCATTAATCACGATATCTGTGAGATGATACAGAAAGAAGAAGATAGTAAACAGAAGGGGTCGTCCATAAATGATGTCACGCTAGGAGGGGGTTCGTGAAATTGTGACAGTTTGTGACAAGGGGGAGGGAGGGGGTAACAAGAAGTGTGACATCACACATTTTGGTTAAAATAAAAACATTCAAAATCAGCAGATTCAATTTTTAAGTTATTTTGAAATTAACAGAATTTGAGGGTATTTTTTCAATCGGGGCTAAAACAACTTTCACGTGATTTTTTTTCACTTATATTCCTTTCTTTTCGAAAAAGGCACCCAGGGTAGGTTCTGAGAATATGATAGCAGCAGAAATTCTTCACCTTGTCACACCCTTGAAATGTCCAACAAAAGATACGTCGTCCCACCTGGGTGAGTGGTAGAACTGGTAGTGGCATAAACAGGTTGATCTTATTGAGGCGGTTTTTTTTTTAATTCAATCTGTTTAAGAGTATTTTGTGTTCATAAAGTAAAGATAAGATTTAAAGCAAAATATATCAAATTACAAAATGCTACTGTTTTCAATTTCTCTTTTATATTAATATTTTATTACTATTGTATATTAATTAGGATTTTTGTTGTAAACCTTAAATCTTATATGATCTATAACGTACTTTGTTCCTGAACTGCAAGTATATGTTTATGTAATATAGCGTGACATGTGACAAGGGGGGGGGAGGGGTATGGTGAAGTGTAACACTTTGTGACAAAGAGGGGGAGGGGGGGTCAAAAATATTGAAAAAAGTGTGACATCATTTATGGACGGCCCCGAAGTAATCATAGTCTTGTAACTACTCCAACAGGCTGCTCGCTATTTTTTGATTGGTGACATCACAAAGAGGGCGGCTCCAATCTGCATGCAATTACAACTCGAGATACTGCCAGATGCCGCGATGATGCCACAGTAGTATTAAATTTGTAATAACCAAATTTCTTCATTAAAAATTATATTATACGTCTTTTCTCTTATATTGTCTATTGCTGTATATTATTTTTGCACTTTAAATATTACTACAGTAGAGTCTCGCTACAACGAAGTCTCCCTACAGCGAATTTCTCCCTATAACGAAATTTTTAATCTGAATGTTAATTAACATTCAAAATATTCTCCATATAACGAAGTGGTTGTCTCCCTATAACGAATTTTTTCAGACCTTTATCTTTTCGATTTTTGTCATTTTTGAAGAAAGTTGCTAATTTCTGTGCAAACAAATCGCTCACATGTGCAACCACCCGCAATGTTTATTCCAGCGATAACACATAACAATAGAATGCTATGTGAAGGGTAATGCAGTTGTGGGGACCTGGGTTTCTACAGAGGGAGCAACATTTCTAAAGATCAAGATTCCAAGAATCGGGGTGGAGTGGGGGTGGAAACAGCAAATGGATGTGACAATACGCATTTTATGTTTATCCGTACTAGTACATATTATTCTCTAAATTGGTGAATTGTCTTCACTTTTGAACATTTTATTTATACAATAAACATCAGTATAATTTAAAAAAATTTATAATAAATATTACTTTATTTTTAATTGAAAGTCATAATTAAATATTTTTGAACTTATCGCACATACTAAAAGGTTTGTAACATTTACTTAAATAACTGCAAAAATCTCTAATCTCCGTATAACGAAACTTTCTCTATAGCGAATTTTTCAACTGGAACCAAGCGATTTCGTTATATTGAGATTCCACTGTATCTTTATATCATACAGGGTGTTAAATTGTTTGCTCACTGATTGGAGCAAAAGGCCCCTGACCCTTCTTTATTTCGTCGAATATTCAAGTACAGTGCACTCCCGATTATCCGGGTTAATCACCGGGAGGAATCGCACGGACAATCGAAAAACACGGATAATCCGAAAACTCCTTTTTATTAAAGAAAAAATCAACATCAGTACAAAAATATAAAAATTACTTGCATTTGCATGCTGTATAACATCAAACTGGGAATTTTCCTTTTAACATTTAATGCTTTAAAAAATCTGTTATGGGTCTTTGCTTCTGCTGTTTGTTCATCTCTTGTCGTATACGACACATCTGTTACGAACAGCAGTAGTGTCACCGTAATCAAATCCTCTTTGTCCCACATAATCTAACAAAGTTTCCACAGATTGTAGAGCAGCAGAATGAGAAATTGTATTTCACTCATTTAGTACATCTTCTGCATCAGTACTAGCTGATTCTCCCTTATCAAGTTTTTGAAGGATTTCTAATTTGTGTTTAACATTTAAGAAGTTTCATTTTCGTTTCACACACTTATTTTTACCACCAAAAAAATTCACGTTACTGAGTGATGATAAACAAGACGCAAAAACTAAAGGAACACGATCGAAAGTGAAAGAAGACGAAGAAGTTAAAGAATGACGTATCAGGGAGAAGTGTGTTCGTAAGAGAATGAGCTAGTAGGAAGTGGATGATTCATTTCTCGGAAAATTAGGGGTTGAACCGGTAGAGATTGCACGTGGAGGAAGCAAAAAGATTTTTCTTTAGCCTCCGCCGTCGTGGTTCACTAGTTTCACGGAATGAATATCTTGATCGAACATCAACATCGATTTTACATGAATGATAAGCGTGAAAATGTTTATCTTTAAATTTTTTTGTGAGTCCAGATTGAGCACGGATAATAGAGAGTATACTGTAAAAGTAAATCCATAATGGTATTTTCTCATCCTCTGTAAGCTTGTATTGAAATCTTTAGCTTTGCTTTCGAAAAAAATGCAATCGTACATTATTTTTCAAAATACGTTTAGAAAAAAGTGTTTTTCTTTATAAAAATAATCGAAATAAAATATAAAATATTTCTTTCTGATCAAACAGAAAGAATAAGCATGCAGTTTTTTAATATAAATTTTAACGACAATTTTAGTTTTTAAATATGTACTTTAATATTTGACGTTTCTAATTTTTTAGGCGAGGAACATTGTTTCATTTATAAAATATCGTTTCTTACTTAGATAAGAAAATTTCGTAATCGTTAATGTGATTAGACTAAGGCTAATTCAAATAGTATTGATGTTCTTTCTTTAATTACGAAATATTCAGTTAATATTACTGTTATTCATTAGATTAGAAATAACAGTACTTTTCTCTATTCAAAATGTTAATTCAAATTGAAGCAGAGACATATCACAATGCAAGATGTCAGATGGCAGGCGCATGCGCACTGAATCATTCAGTGCAACGCTTAGTTGCATATTTAAATGTCCCTAGTAGTTACGTTTGTCATGCGACTATGACGTAAGACGAATCAACTGCATCACCATTTCGAATCCAGTATTTGTAAATTAAGCTTAGAAACAAGACCTTTCCTTACTTTTGTTTTCAGCAAGAAAATAAATTAACCCTATGTCACAAATAATCGTATCACGCTGTTTTCTCGAGCTCAAAATAGATTTCTTTGCTGAATATGGGGACGAAAATTCAATTACTGCTCCTGTTCTTTCTTACGGTCCAAAAAGCAGGAAACAAAATGTCACGACGAACAAAGTAACGGACACAAATTCTTCCAACGCTTCTGCAGCATTTCTTTCCTACCACAATAACAAGATTTTAAAAATAAATCTGTCTAACTGTCACCTCGAATTGATATTCATTCTCTGTTGGAATATGAAGGAAAATGGCTAAAATTAATCAAAATCTACATTGAAATAGAGTAAAACCAATCTTGGCTCTGCAAAAAAATTAAACTTCTATTATTCATAAATTGGAGCCCAAATGCATGTAATGTGGACATCATATAATATTCCTATACGAGTTTAATAAAGTTTTGAAATGAGTGCATTATAATTTTACAATTCTCCGAACAATTAAGCAGTGAAAAGAAAATATATTTATATAATCCTGTGACTACGACTAGTCAATATTTTCCCCCCATATTTTTTGTAAAAAGAATTTCCTGCCTATGAGAGAAAAACAACTTTGTTCGTAAAGCTTCTTCCAATTTTTTCAATTTTTTTTTAGAAAAACCGTGGATGAATGAAGCTTGAAAAAAAGATGGCTACAATTGCAAGAAAAATCTTATCTCTAGAAATCTATTAGTAGGTGAATAAATTAAGAAGAGAAACTCTTTTTTGAGCTGCATGTAATTTTGAGAATGCATTTAATATTCCTGCAGGAGTTAATATAGTTTTTATGTAAGTGCGTTACAATTTTACGATTCTCCCGACGATAAAGCAGCGCAAAGAAAAACCAGCGGGAGTGGTCTCCCCTAAACTTTCTCGTATACTTTCTAAGTGGAGATTCGTCAAAATCTCGAGTTCGAATTTTTTTGACGATTACAAAACTTTCTCTTTGTATACTTCGCATACGAGAAAGTGAAACAAACAAACAAACCTGAAATCAAATATCTGCTGCCACGTTTCAAAAAAATATTAGTTTGAAGCAAGTGCGATAAAATAGGCAATGCAATGAATACTAAAGCGAAAATTCTGCTTTGAATTGAATTCCCAAGAAAGCAATTTATACTACCACTACCGTAACAATTGCAAAAGCGCGTGAATAAAAGATTTGCTGAAATAATGAGATCGGTTTGAATTTTATTTACAACAATAAAAAAATGTTACAATTCATGTTTGAAAACATTATTTATTGTTGTAAATAAAATTTACAACAATAACAGATTGCTACCAGTACGCATCGGTTTAAAAGAAATTGAATATGCAATTTGAACGCCTATTTTTGACGGATTTGACCCAAAATTGTATACGGATCTACATTCATGACGATAAAACTGTGTACCAAATTTTATCCATCTAGCTATTCAAGTTTTTGAGTTATAATGTTCACATGACCGCGAACATACAGACAGACAGACTTCCCGTTGACAGATCTTGTCCAAAATTTGATGGAAACCTACAAATTATGTTTAAAGGCCACATACCAAATTTCATCCCCGTAGCTCTAATAGTTTTCGAGTTATCGTGTTCAAAGACAGACAGACATGATTCCAAAATTGTGTTTTCCGGACTCAGGGAGGTCTAAAACTTGGAGATTCGTCAAAATCACGACTTTGAATTTTTTGTCGTATACGAGAAAGTACATATGCAGGGTGATCATAAATAATTGAATCCTAAGTAACTAATACTGTCACAACAACAGTTTTTGTTTAATGAGGGTGCTTTTTTTGAAAGAAAATTCAGACAGGTAACACGCCGTTACGGTGGACTAGGTGATAATAAATTATTGGACATCTCTCATTTTTGTGAGCCATTATCTGAGAAAATATTAAAGCTAGAAGAAAAATAAAAGTTTATATTTGTAGGAAGTTGTACTTTCTTGAACTTTTTTTTAACAATTGTAATTCGAAAACTGAATAGTTTTTTAGATATTCAAGAAATACTAAAAATGGAAACCAGAAAAAGCGCATCGGCTTCTGTTGAGTAGCTTTTGCGTATGGAAATAGCTCGCTTTAGAAAATTTTGAACGCTACATTTATCTCCGTAATGTAACGCCGTCTATTTGAAAGAAAAAAATTATTTTCTCTCTCATTTAGAAAAACGCCAGCTGTGGCATTATTAGTTTTTTTCGTTAATATTTTAATGTGTTCAATAATTTATAACCGCACTGTATATATGCATAATCCTGTGACTACGGCTATTCAACATTTTGCCTCATATTTTGTATAAAAAGAATTTCTTGCCTGTGAGAGAAAAACGATCTCGTTCATAAAGCTTCTCCCAATTCCTTCCATTTCTTTTTTTGAGAAAAATCGCGGATGAATGAAGCTTGAAAAAAGATGGCGACAATTGCAAGAAAAGTCTTATTTCTGGAAATCTATTAGTAGGTGAATAAATAAAGAAGATAACCTATTTTTCGAGCTGAAATACAAGTGTTGCAAGTAGATAAAAATGAAGCAATTTTTTTATTTAATCCAGCATGAGAATTTCAATGTTAGGGAAAACAGGCCTCATCAATTATTTTCTTCCTTTTCTTCCGTGGAGATATGTATTGTGTGCTCTAAGAAATTAATCTTCCATCATTTTTTTATTCCTATCTTTTTCCACAATGTTTATTCAAAATAAAAAAATAAGGTATTCCACTCCAAGAAAGGCAACAAATAGAATGGAGCAATTTTTACGCACACCATACAAAGACATTATTCTGCAAATGTTTTTCTTGACTGAAGGAGGTATAGAACATGGAGATTTATCAAAATCTCGAGGTACATTTTTTACTGTTACAGAACTCTTTGTATGCTTCGTATACGAGAAAGAAAAAAAAGGATTTTTGAACAATACATACACCATGAGAAATTAAAAATTCATCAAAGACCCAAAATAAATGAATTTAACTCATTAATGCTAGCACCCCTTTTAAAGACAGCTTCTAAAAATGCATCACAAACTCACAGGAATTATATTTTCAACATAAATTTTGCATAAAATTATTTTTAAGTATTCGTGTCTTTCACATTCAATCCATGGAAGCACATATCAAACATTTGGTTGATAATCTAGCCTTCTTATTTTCGAGTCATACTCGGAAAGTAGTTTTCTGCAATATGAAGAAGACAAGGCTAAGTTGTTCAATTACTTACCAAATAATGTACTGGAATTTAACAAATATATGAGTAAACACTATTGTAAGAAGGTGTTTTCTTTCTGAAATTTCACATAATTTTAGATTTTTATAGGGATTTTTTTTTTTGAATTAATAGGACTTTGTCTAAATAGGCTTGCTAGGCTTACAGCCCAAAAGAAAAAACCTGAACGGAGTTGCCTCAAGCATACGAGTCGAAGAAAGGAAAGAAACGGGTATAAAATCAACCGCAACATTTCGCAAACCAAGCGCACTTCGTTAGTTGATGAATTCGTTTTCGACCTAAGTACGAAGCGAAATGAGATTTCCGCCGTTTCTGCCGGCGCCAAATGAAATAAAGTCCTTTCCTTCACCCCCAAAATTCAGTGGAACATTCCGTTTCCATGACGACCGCCATCGTCATCTCTGGAGTCTGGGGATTTTCTATTGGCGGTAGGACATTAAGAGGGCAATAAAGATAAGTTCTTTAAAATGTTTTTTTCGTATTTTCCATTTAATTTCACGATATGTAATATCTGTATACAAAATATTATTGAACAAACGCTACTTGTGTATTAATGGGTTAACTATAAACATTGATATGTAAAAATTTATATACAAATCTAATATTTTGAAACCAACCTGTAATCTGGTCGTTTATTTCCAAACCAGTTGATGATTAAATCGATTTTTCATGTTATTTCATTTATATATTGTTGCAAAAGTCTTACTGTGGGTGTATGGTGTAAACAGACCAACACGCAGAATAATGGAGAATGAAGGTTTATTTACAAATATGCAGGAAAACACGTAGCACCGGTACAGGAAACAATAGTTCTTGCACAGATTAGCAATGTAAACAGACAACAATTCACAGGTAATAACAGTTCAGCACTTTGAGATTTACCAACACAAACAGTCAGCAAATAAAGACAATAACAGCACTTTCAATAGCGCTCAGCTCACCAGCTAGCTCGCACTGCAGAAGAAACTCCAAGTCATTTCCAATGGATCAACATTACTACAGCTCGGCGTCTAACGGCTTGCTAGCTCGCACAGCGGATAGAACTCCAAAGACGTTCGCGCTCCAAGGCGATCAACACACCCTCCGTCGTCCAAGCGCTCACCTTATATAGTTTACCCGGCAGGTCGTGACGTCACACGGAATGATCTAGTACATTCAAGTGTATCTTCTCTCCTAATAGAGATATCGAGAAGAATCCAGCACCTTTGAGATCCCATATTTCGTCGCCAAAGTCGTCAAATTTGTCGCCAAGTCGCCAAGATGATCGCCAAGTTTGTCGCCAAGGTGAGGGTTCCAGACGGGGCTGCTGTCGGTCATCTCATACTTACCCCTGTAAAACTCTCTTCCCAACCATAAGATTCACATTGCTGGGAAGCGACTTTCTATGTTTGTAACATTATATTATATTTTCTTATGAGTTTCAGCGATTAATCTGCTTTCCTATTTCTGATTTTTTTTATTTAATTTCCGTATAGAAAAATTTTAATTGGCATTTCCTTCAGTGAGGCTTCGTTATCCTTTATTTATCGGAATAGAAACAAACTTTGAAAACTTTAAGAAGCGAATAAAAGAAAGTTAAATTGAGAAATCCTTTTTCTAATTATTCCAGCTGAAGTTCGCAAATGAAGTTAATGTGGAATCTAACTTGGAGTTTCTCTCTCTGGCTTCACAGGAACTGGAAAAAGAGAAGAATTTCTTGGAAGTCCCAGATATATCAAGTTTTGTTCTTTCTTCCAGCGATACTCAAATGCAAACGAGTTCTTTTACGTTATTAACTCGTTCCATTCCTTTCTTTCTACAACATCGCACAAAATTTCAGTTGCAGTTTGAATGAGACTCATTTTCTATTTTCTCTTTAAAGCAATGAGACGCCAATTCAGGGTTTCTTTTCGCCAGACACTTATCTCTTACAGAATCTTCATCGCAGTCAGATTGGCTAACAACTGAAGAAAACCTGGAATTTTTATCTGTAAAAGAGTCAGTTTGTTTCTAAACTTTCCGTGGAAAGAGAGTAAAAAGTCTGAAGATTTTTTCGTTTATTTAATTTTCTCGCGTATTGGCTTTCAGCGTCATCCTTTCGATTTTAAGTGAAAAATTTTAAATACATGACTTTCGCAGAAAGTTTTTTTCATTGAAGTAAAGAACTAGCAATGTCTATAGAATAGGGTTGGTGATCAGTTACTTAAAATACATTTCTAGCTTCTATTTTCAGGCGTTTCTATTTAACTTACTTCTTACTTACAAAGATGGAATTTTTAAACTCATGGAATTTTGTTTCCTACTCTCTTTCTGATATTCCAGAGATCTAAAATTTTGCACCATTGTCTGTTAAAGACTTTTTTAAAAAGTGACGTATTAAGTTTTGATTTAGTATGAAGTGCTATTTTGTAGTAAAATGAATAATATATTCATTTCAAGATTCCGTAACATATATTGACAAGGAGATGCAAAGAATTATAGAGTATAATCTCTACTAATAATAAAGGAGAATGTGTGTGCATTGGCGCTATGCATGATAGACCTAGAGCAACGAAATTAGGCACAAACATAATTTGGAGGGTGAGAATTTGCCTCTCGGAGTCGTGTCTTTGAAATTTTAATTAGCATTTTAATTAATTAAAAATTAAACTCTAAGACAGAAAATATAATTGGAAATGCATTCTTTAAGCTGAATGAATATGGTTGCTATGTTTTAATTCTTTTTTTATCAGCACATGTGCCTCGCCGTTTTAATATCAAAATGAAACGCGTATTTTGCACCAGGAATAAGAAAGTGAGCTTGGTGGTGACAAATTACAATTAGATGGGTTCTTTGTAAACTCTTTTTTATTGTAATTCATTTCTTTTGTTTTATGTTTCCCCTCCGGCCTGTGGAAGGCCTTACACCCTCTTGGGTAGGCTGGGCCGGAGTGGGTTGTAAGTAAATAAATAAATTAGATGTTACACCACACGGACAGTTCCTTTATTCCATTTGAGACCTTCATGTAGACAATAAATAGAACATGTGCAAAGCTACTAAAAAAACGAGTTAAATGTAAATCACAATTTGAAGTTTAAAATTACTTTGTTAAGGGAACCACGAATATCAAATTATGCTTAAGGGATTCAACTGAAATTATATTTCCGGCGAAAAAGCTGGTCGCCGAAGGCGGCTAGTATATTATAAAACGCTGGCGTGCTAAAATAAAGCTGATTATATATAAACGCTAGCGCACAGAAAAGACTTTAATTTCTGTTTTGCCGATGGCAACAAACGGTTTGTTTACAAAAAAAACCTGTAGCCATGTTAGGTATAACTTCATAAATATTGCCTGCTACTATATTCGATCTGGTGTAAAACAAATTTTTCTCGAAAAAAAAATGAGTTTAGACGCAGAGTTCACGGTTGAAATCTAGAAGTTGGTACACACTCTTGAGATGGCGCGAAGTCGCCAAAGCTAGTACAAGTATTACCTGCATTTAGCTTTGGCTACCTGGTTTCAATGATATGCAGCAGTGAACGTCTTGCTTTGGCCCCTTCGCGCCATTTTAAGAGTGTGTACCAAATCTAGCTTTCAACCGAGTTCACAATCTAATGAAGCTTGGGATGGAATTATTTTAAGGAGATCAGTTAGAAATGAAGCAGATGGGCTAAGGCAAGCCATAGAATGTTCAGATCATCGCCAAAATAGTTTAAGTCAGCGGAGGGGAAATCGTGTTAAATACACAAATTGAGGTGAACATAATGGAGCTTATCATTCTCGACATTGTATATTGGGTACTTTTCCGTTGGGCACACACCGCTTGGCGCATTTTTTATATTGACGAATTTTCTTGGAGCGCTGAATCGCCACCTTGGCCCACCTTCTTTCTTGGCGATGGTTGATGCGCGCTGTGGTTTTGGCTAGCTGAAGCGTCAGGAGCCAGAACGCGCCAATTTGGCCGAAAATGCACGGTGTGTATATAAAGGAGCGCAGATGCTCTGGGAGGGATCAGCTGGTATTGTTTAGCTATGGATTCCGGAAAACCTCAGCGCTTTTGCACGTGCGCCGGGCGGAGTTATTTTCATCAAAATAGGGGAAACATTTTAGTTAGCGTGATCTAACAAAGAACTCCGGAAATGCGCTCATCTGGCTCATTACCTGTTACCCCTTTCCGGTGTAAATTCGTCCAAAAGTGCTAGTCCCGGGATATTAAAACGAACAATATAAAATAATTGCTTTATTATTTTATTTGTTTTTCTGCATTACAACAAAATGTCGATTTATTAATATAATTACTAATTAACCCTGATGTTCAAGTGAGGATTTTTGTTTTCTTCACTCAGTTCAAATGTCTTGGGTCTTACTAAGTCGCACCTATGTTACGAAATATGTTAATCATGACAGTTATAAATTACGGTTCCAGAAAAAAGTTTGAAAGCTACATTCTGCGACTTGACAGGCCATAAATGATAATAAATAACTTCAGTTGCAAAAGTAAAACAAGATTGATGGCCCTTTTCTGTCTTTTCTTCTAACAACATGAACAAATATTAAAATGTCTTGTTTTTTTTGAAACGTTGCACAGAGTCGTGCGATATGAATGTTAATAAATTTCACAATATTCTTTTATCGAACTTTTTTCCTTTGCTTAAGAAGATTTATCATTTGGTTAATGAGCCTCAAGCATATAGTCTGCAAAGAATTTTTCCGATAAAAACCTTCTGTTTTTCAACAAGCTGATATTTTTAAAACTTGAACCGTCAAATAGAAATCGTTCGAACAACAGTTTAAATTACGTATTTTATTTATACGTATGCAGGGATATACAGCATATTCAAACTTTATAAAATTGAATAAAACTATTTGAAGATTCAAGTTTCTAAAAAAGACATTTGTGGAAAAGCCCTCATTAATTAGCTTCTCTTTAAGACCAAATAATTTCTGCTCTCTGCAATGCCGATATCTTTCTAAATCTTAAAGGTGTTTGACTGGAATTTCTACATAAGTTGCTCTATGTGTCCAACTTCCAAATTATAAAGGAAAAATTATACATGAGCAGTAAAAAAATTATTTACTACAAATATTCATATTACCTCCAATATTCAAAGTATTAACTTCAAATTATAATACAATACATCGCCAACATATTGCCTCATATTTCTTAATTTTTTATAATTTGGTTGATAACTGTGCATCCTTTAAGCAAAAAACCTGGGGAAAGGTTTGGTATTTTTTACCTGTGAGAATCACATTTTATCTCTCCCTCTTACCAAGAGATGGCACCACGTTGGAATTTAACTCACCTTCCTACCAAGAGATGGCACTGCAATGACTTTTCGCTGTCAGGCAGAAGGAGGATAGACATCTTTCTGATATCACTTATTTTTTAATTGTGATTTTTTTTGAATATATCTTTGTAATTTTCTGTCACTCCTGTTTTGGGAGTAGTCTGTATATTTTTTGTGATTTCTGTGTCCTCTCCGGTCCGTGTAAAGGCCTTACACCCTTCTGGGTAGGCTGGGTCGGAGTGGGTATTAAAAGAATCATCGTATGCCATCATTCTTTGAACTAAGCTTGCGAAAAACAAATTAAACTCCCCTACAAGTTTAATCAGTACAATGCCTTTTATCAGATATTAAGTTACACAATTATCTATTTAGATCTTGTATAAAGGATTACTATTAATTTCCTATCCGAGATCCTTTTAGAGAGATTTAAACTCATTAATTCGATGAAAATGCTCCCTTCTTATCATTATCTCTCGAGTTAGGAGTAACTCTTCACCGATTCCATTCACTAGATTAATTGTATTTATCTAATAAGGAAAAATCTTAGAAAATTACTTTACTTTAATTAAAGCAATTTTCAAGGATTTCTCCTTATTAGGTAATTAACCTAAACGAACTTCCACTTGTGCATTCGCTCGGATGGAGTTGAAAGAAGTTTCTGTAATGAGCTTTGAATGTAGCGCATGAAACTTCGAGAATTGTAGAATGATTTATCTTGTTCAGTAGAACTTGTCGAATTCGCAGATGACTCAGCCAAAGTGAAAAATCTGATTTGTCGAAGAATTCGAGTGAAGAAAAAGTGGGTGTTTAAATAAACACAGCGAGAGAAAACGGCAATTTATAAACCAAAAACGGCATTAAAGGGTTATGCTTAATATTTAACAGTTATAATAAATAATGTATAACTAATGAATATTATGTCCCTTTGTACACAATTAAGATATTGTTTTTGCAGATTAGCCTAACACGAGTCTTTCATAAAGACGACACTTACACCACGTACTCATTTATTTATTTATTACCCACTCACCCATATGTGGAGCGTTTTAACGGTCGGCGGGGAAGAGTACAAAGAAAAAGCGATACATTATACAAACATTCAACAAATACAAGCAATATAGACATTACAATTACCATAACACACATGATACAAAAATTCAACAAAGTAATAAATAAAAAATGTAATAAATACTATAAAATAACAAATAAAAATAAATAAAAATATAATAAATACAATAAAATAACAAATAAAAATAAATAAAAAATATAATAAATACAATAAAATAACAAATAAAAGTGAATAAAAAATATAATAAATATAAATAAAATAACAAATAAAAATAAATAAAAAATATACTAAATAGAAAATAAAATTAACAAATAAGAATAAAAATACAATTCTCAGAAATAAATAATAAATATAATACATTAGATACACTTATATTCACACAATGCACCATGCCACGTACTCATTGTCAATTTTCATCCGTCTAGCCCAGAGGTACACAACCTCTATTACGCGTACCCCTGTGGGTACACGAAGGACCAGTTGGGATGCGCGAACTCAAAGTCGGTAATAAAAAACGCAAGGGAAATGTTACAGTTTTTATCCCATGTTCGAGTAAAAAGTGAAAGTGGTGCAAGTCCTACACCCACCCTCAAAATAAGTAAAAAAGGAACCAAAAGGAAGTGTAGTATAATTTTAGTTATCCTTTCGAGTTAATGCGAAATTATTACAATTCTGATTTCATCTGTTTCCACGTTTAACTAATACTATTGTAAAAATATAATAAAATGCAAAATTCAAAATAAGTCTGTTATATATATTTAAAGAAACATTTATATCTTCCCGAATATTTGTGCTGTACTTACGAAAATGCGTGTAAATATTATGCGCATTAAACCAAATCCATTGATAAAAGTTACATCTCGTTATCAGCTTTCTGTGAAACAGGATGGTTGAAACTCCATTTTCGCCTTCATCCCTTTCTGGTGGTCCCCCCAATTGCCCTCGTGACCGAATCTTCACTGTAATATGTATATGATACTCTATTGAATGTCACACGATTCTCCAGAACTGATATAGAAACATAGTTTTCGTATTAATTGCAAATTTCTCTCATTTTACGAAATGCTCCTTAACTTTTGTATGCCAGTGTAATTAAGCGCTCTGAGGGTTAATACATTGCCCATCATTTGCAAGCTGCAACCTAAGGGGAACGGTCGTGAACCAGTTGCCAAATGTGATGTTCTTCTTTTGCTTCTCTATCGTTTAAACTAATTTCTTTACAAAATATTCTATAGAGAACCCAAACAGTGCTGAAGCCTTTTTCCTTTGATTCAATTTGAAACGCGGGTGGAGTTAATTTGGTTCATAGGGTTTGAAAAAACTACTTGCCAAACTGAACCCTACAATGGTGGAGCTTCAACTGCTCAAGGTCTATAGACAGCATGGGAACGGAAAGGGAATTTTCGTTCTCCTTTCAGAGGTGAAATCTCAGTTAGAATGGGTATGCAGTTAGTCAACATGATTCCATGATGAAAAAAAAGCATCACTAAGTGACTTCCATTTAAAAGCTTCTTTTATTATTTATGATTTTTCCTAAAAGAATGGTTGGGGACATTAAAGATCTTCTCCTTTTCACACAGTTATTAAAAACTAGAAAATCACCAGTCATGGTACGACGGGTGCAAATTGCCTCTTATTTCGAGAGATTTCCCGTCAAATTTGACGTGTTTCAATAGATATATATGCGAGAGAAATGTTTAACATTTATTCAAAACAAATAAAATAAACATATACTTTACGTCAGGAAATATATTTTTATTTACATATTTCTTTATTCAAAAACCCTCTTGGCAAACAACATTCCGTGTGAAATATTTTTCGTTGTTTAACAATTTTCCTTGTACTTCAGATGTCTTTGTGTAAATTTTAACGTTGCCAAAAAATATTATCAAATTAAAACATCACGATTGCAATAAATAATCAGATGCATCGTGGCGTCTAAACTATATCGCGTGCATGATATACCACTGACGTAATTTATTACATTTTATGAAAAAACGGAAATTAATTTGAAATATATGGTTAATATAATTTAAAATTTCTCGGGAACTATTTATCAGAGCGAGAAAAATTTTACATCAATCGATAGAAAATTTTATTTCACTATTTTAGAGTTATTTAACGACAATTACTCTTTTAAAATTAAAATGACTGAAATTTATGTTCTCTAACAATGAAATAATGCTGTTTAACGTCTCGCAGTGCTATGGCGCGAGTTTTATTGTTGGTGACGTCAGAGCGTTACCGAGAGACACATATGGGCTATTATATTAGTAGTAAGTATCAAATCCTACAATTCAACTTACTTGGAGAAGGAGGATTTTTAAATATAAATCTCTTAACTAATCTACTTAATAAAACATTGGTTATATTTTTACTACTTAGTATTATCCTTAAAGAAATAGGGACATAACATTTTCTGATTGGCACTTTCAGCCAATTTGCTTACCAATCTGCGTTAAGTAACGGCGTAGCGCATGTAGAAATTCAGAGCTTACGAGTCAGGTTGAGTCATTTATATTAAAATAAAATTCAACCCGCGGTTACAGAGACCCATCAAAAGAGTTTATTATGTCTCGCTTAACGCCTCGGCTGTGTGAAACTTAATACACTCCTGCCATAACCTCATCTTGCGCCTTGAAGAATGGGGATAAAGTACGACTATGTTGTCTTCGAGGAATTTTAAGCTCTACGCGTGAGAAGCCGATATTATTAGGTATAGAATATCCTATGAGGGACTTTTTATACATTTGCCGACACCATAAAAGATTTATGAAAGTTGAAAACGCTCGTAAATGGAATAGGGTAAGATTTTGGGGCTCTGTGCTCGACAGCGAAGTGCCTGGAATATGTTGGTTAAAGTATGCATTGTTGATATAAAATTAGAACTTCAAAAATTAAG
>BGPR01014153.1:0-39935 GCA_013235015.1 Araneus ventricosus | reverse complement strand
TCTGCGTTCCACGTATCAAAACATAAAAATAAACTTTGATGCAGATGTAGAACACTTACAGCTTTGAAAGAATTTGAAGTTTGCCAAGTGGAAGCTTGGATGTCATTAACATGTCGAAAATTATCAAAAATGGTGCAATATATATGGACTATCAATATAATGAAGTTTACGCTATACCAATAAGTTTTTAAAACCCTTTTTGATATTTCACCTCTGTGCGTTGGCATACAGCATCAGTTTCCCGAGTTCGCCCTTTCTTTATTGCAGATTAATTAATATATAAGAAAAACCCTTGTTAAATAATAAAATCTGGTGGAGTGAAGAGACTTGGCCAAAGAAAATGAAAATGTTTACGTTTTTACATTTTCCCGTCAACCTTTAAAATACTCTGAACTTTTGCGGTGAGAGGTCCGAAATGGGTTTAAAAATAGCTTCAATGCTTTTTTAAAAAATATAATTGATGAAAAATTGTACCATACTTGATTTTTTAATGCCACATTAATTTTTCTTATTTCTCATTTTTTTATTAAATTTTTTATGGAAAATCAATTTATTTTTCCTGTGAACAAGAACAAAACAAATAAAAATATTTAATATTATGTATACCAGAAATGTATCCAAACAACAAATAGAAGACATAGGTAAACAAATAAAAAACTGTGAGATCATTCGTGGAAAAGTAAGGAAAGAAACGAGAGTGAGATTTCTCATAATTGGCGAGTAAAATTTAAATTTGAAAGCCTTCAGCTTGTTACTAAAAATTGAAATTTACTTTGTATAAAAATTACTAAGCTTTGCACTATACATTATGCCTATCTTGAATTAACAAATATTTAATTAAGGATTTTGTTCTGCAATGCAAATCGTATAGAACTCTCTATTGGGATTTGTTAAATTTATTAGATGACATTTTTAAAATAAAATTTTTTTAACTGTCTAATTTGTTTATGCTATATTTCCCGTGAAACAAGGGACATCAAGGGCTAAGTGCATTTAAAGATGCGATAAGCGGATCGTCAAACAAAAACTGATATGTATTATTAACGAATTTTTGTGTTTAATTAAAATTACTTATTATTATCTATAAGAAATTTAAATTTTGAAGCACTTTTTAAATATTTTGGTGACAAGTTCTTTAACATATCGTAGGATGATAAACATAACGCTCCAAATAGATTTAGTGTCCTACTTTTCGTTGCCGTGAGATGTTTTTATTTTTTTCTGGATTTTGAGCAAAAAATATGCTTGTTATTTTTCTTTCGAGACAGTTTTGCCGCCTGGTGAGTTTTAAATCTCCTCAGAAAAGGGAAAGTATTTTATATGTTTGGTAGAGATTAAACAGATATAGGAAAGCTTTTCATATTCCAAGGGTATCTATATTTTTCTGGTTTCAGTTTTCAAAAAAAAATATCTCAACAAGAAGAGTAAAAATGTGGATTTGGCTAAGTATTTACGCGATGTAAGATAAGAAAGTAAATACGAGAGATTCTGGCCGCTCCCATTAACTTTCTTATAGATTTTACACCAGGTAAATTTTGTAACCAAATATTGTAATACCATTTAACATTATACGTCAAAGAATTTGATCAAATTACAATACAAAATAAATTTAATAAAGGACTCAATGCAAATTTGAATCTGAGTATTGAATTTCAGCAATTATTTTAATTACACTTTAATACAGCATCACCCTGGATATCAAATGAACGAAAGACGACCAGTTTTTAGTATCCACCATATCGGACAAAAAGATCACCACAGGGGACTATATACAAGTATTTTTTGACGCTTTATAGAACAATAAAAATGTTGTTATTTATTCTATCTATACCATTCCCGGAAGGATGCAGAAATATGAATGTGTGATTTATGCAAAACTGCCAGGCGAATCAATTACATAAATATATAATGTAAAATGAGGAAGTCCGCAATCTGATGATTACTAACAGACCCTTTCTTAAAGCCCAATATCTTTTGTTTCATGTCGTTGGGAGGAGCTATAGAATACGGATTCTTAGTATTCTTAATGCAATTGTACATCCAATAAATATAATCCTTATAACATTTAATGTGCTTTCTCCATGGAGGTCCCACGAGAACTCAATTATTCCAATATAGATTTTCACACATACTCCCTAGTAAAGGTGTCGTCCCCATCTGAAAATTGCGGACCTTGAGCAAACCCGGACCACGAAGAGTACTCAGATCTTTATTGACATCAGAATAGGAAACTGAGACAATTTTGGAAAGGTGACAACGCAAGCAGAAATGACCTCCCGCCTCCTATTTTCGAGTATCGTGAAACAATATGGCTCGTTTTGTGCTTCGTAGTTTAATAAAGAAAATCGAGAATGTATTTTGGACTCTTTCTTTTCAACCGACAATAACCAAAACTTGACACAGGTATGCAGTTTTAAGTACAAGACCACGTTCCAAATTTCATTTATCTAAGTCGTAGCATTTTTGAGTTATCGCGTTAACATGTATGCAAATATGCAGACCGACAGACGGTCGACAATTTCAAGAATTATGTCCAAAAGTTGACATAAACCAATAATTTTAATTATACTTCTTTGCGCCAAATTTATCTATCTAGCTCTTTCCGATTTTATAGTTATTGTGTTCACGTGCACTCACTGGCAGACAGACAGATATATTTCCTGCAAATAGATTTTTTTTCAAAATTTGTCAGAAATCTATAAATCTGGTGAAAAGATAATATACCAAATTTTATCTGCCTAACTGAATGTGTTTTTGAGTTACCGTGTTCACAGACGGACAGAAAGATATAATTTCAAAAATGCGATTTCGGACTCAAAGACCTCTCAAACGTGAAGATTCGTCCAAATCTTGAGGTTGATTACGATACTTTTTCTTTGCACACTTCTTATAGGAGAAAGTAAAAAGACAGTGACCTTCACAAATGGACATCAAAGTGAGAGCTAATTTTTTGACTTCAAGGCGAATCTGTACAGCTAAGAAGGGTCCATGACCAACAGAAGGGAAAGATCTTCTTCGCATTCCATCAAGGGTCAGCAAACAAACCCTCAATGGATATTTCATGGTGTACGTAACAATGAATATGCAAGTCCATTTAGTGAAAAGTATCAGAACTACAACAAATCATGGAAGTGATGATTTTGACATTTATATCTTTGCTCATTCTTTACATCTATAGTGAAAAATTATTATCCCAAAGAATTATCAAAAGTTAACGGTTGGATTTTATTGCATAGTGAAAATGAAATACATTTTCTTGTGGTAAAAGGCAATTTTTCTATGTAAGCAGTTATAGCCTCCATTTAAATACACTAAAAATAAGTAGCTAATAACAGAAATACAAAGAATTATGGAACACCAGAGATATATCTTTTAAAGAAGAATATAATATATAGAGAGAGACAGAGATCTTTTCTTCTTCTTATGGATATATATATATATACATAGAGAGAGAGAGAGAAAATCGGGTAAAACGATGAGAATTACCCTAGATAAATTCCCCGATTCTGCATCATCAGAGACCTATAGCGACCAGCTACCCGTGTCACACCAAAAGATTCCACCCCGTTATTAGTGTGATTCATAATACACGGTATTGCGTTTTGAGTTGTTTTTTGTTTGTTGCTTGTTAAGGGATAGCGTTCACGGAGTAAATATTTATGATTTATATATGTGATATTCGTAAAGAGCTAATCAAAACGTGTTCAAGGTTGCATTTCTTTCATTTTTTCTGATGAGCTGATATCCTTCAATGTTTTTTGGAATAAAAAGTTGAAGTCGGGTAAGATTTAGAATTGGGTGGAGGATAAGATGACGAACCCTTCCATGCTAAATCATGAGCTCGTCGTGCTACCTGACTGTCACTTACCCTTCATGCACCTCACTGACACTCCAATGAAAAATGAATATCTCATTAAAAAAAGAAGAAAGCGGGAAAAGAAGATAAGCAAAAACTGTGACAGTTGAAGACGACTGAAGTTAATAATACTAAACGCAACAAACCTGCTTAAAATCCTACAAAAAAGAAGAAAGTAGCTAAGCGACTCCTTGACACCTAATGATTTGAATCTGAAGACTCAACTCATTCATTTGAATTTCTTTAAGTTGACGCTGGCGACAATATGGGCCCAAAGGAAAACGGAATTGGGACTCTAATGCTTTATGTGCAAGCTCTGGCCACATAGACGGGTAAAATGACGGAAATTACTTTTCTTTCTAAATTGACAATTTTGAGTCTCAAATTAGAAAATAAAAATTAAAAAAGAATATATAACTTTAAAGTAAAGGGTTGCAAGAAAATTTTGCCGAAATAATGATCCTCCTGCAACAAATATTGAGGTCAGGAAAAATAACAAGATCTTAAGGTCGCCATCTTACCAGACTTTCCCCTATATTTCTGTTTCGGTTCATCATAATATAATCTACTACACCCCAGTATGATCTCGAATTATATTTCTCGAAATAGTAAATTCTTTGATCAGCCGACACATCTTCCTTTTATTTAAACCTTTGAAATAACTTTCATTAACTATTTTTAAATCAAATTTTTTTTATTGTGCTGTTTTTCAGCATTCTACTCATAGATATAGATAGGCATGTAATAAAATCAATCTTTTGATATTTCCATTCAATATCGATTACACGAATCAATTTATTTTTTATGCCAATATATTCAAAGAAAAGTTAATTTTATGCGTGATAACATTTTAGTATTTATATAATAAATTTTAATGTTCAAGTTTTGAAGTTTATAACTAGCATTGAATAAGGATTACAAAGTTCGATTATTTAAATATAATTTGCTTTTTAGCATTTCTTCATTATTTTGCTGAAAATGTAGTGTTAATGAAACATTTTAATGACTCCCAAAAAGGTTTAATACCTGATTTTTGCATTAAGTGTTATTTTTAAATTAACATTAAGATTTTCTGGAAAGCGGCGAAATATACTTTAATGGTGTGATGAAACAGAACCATTTAAATATGATTTCATAAAAATACAGCTTAAAAACAATCAAGTAGAAAAAGTAGGATAAACAAATTTAAAAACATTTTAACTTAAACTTTAAACAGAAACAACAAAATTTAAACGATAAAATTTAGACAATGTTTAAGTTGCTCACGATTGCAGCTGCATACAAAAACAAAAAAGCAATGTAAATCAAAATCATTCAAAGAAAGCAAAAAACTAAGACAAATACTCTGAGAGAATCAAATTAAACAAACAAGGAATCTATTCTAGTCCACTATGTCAAAGGCTAAGGTCTAAATTCGAAATGGATTCAAAATATTTGAGAAATCTTTCTATAAGAAGCTTGCATTACGCCAAAAATGGATTCTCTTAGACCGAAATTTCCCAACAGAAAACAAAGGAGGTCAGCACCCTCTAATAAGCATTATTTTAAAAGAAAAAGGAAAATCAAGCACAAGCGTAAAAACACTAATAAGATTGAAATACAAATATTAGCCATCGGGTTTAATAACAACCTTCAAAAAAATAAATTTACCCAAAGGTTAGATGAGAAATGAAATGTCTTCACTTTTATTATAAAGAAACACGAAGTTCCCGCCTAAATAAGTAATTCCCCTTTTTTGTAAAGAAAGACTAGAACCATGGCGCCATCTGTATTCGAAAAAGAAAAGCAAAACAGGAAGAGGAATAGGAAGGGTAGGGAATCAAATCATTTAGACAAATTAATAAAAAGTTAAATAACAACAAATAATAATAAGTTAAACAAATTAATAAAAGCCCTTAGTTTCCTTCTATGCCTCAATGAAAAGTGAAAGTTTTTATTATTTTTTTTAGATTTTGTATTCCAGACTGCTTTCAAGGATAAGATCTTTAATGCCGTGAATATTAAAAGGAAAATTTTTATCATTGAGATTCTTTGGAAAACATTGAAAGCGATTAGAAAATCACTTCTATTATTGCATATTTTTTAATTCTGTTAATATGTTTTAATTCATAAAAATACACTAACTGTATTAATTTCTATATTCGGAGAGATAAACCTCTCTTTAAAATGCATATTTTTCAGTGTTTATTATGTCGGGTTTCCGCTCAAGTCCTGCCTCACCGCTTTAATTACAGTACGATAACAACTATTGATATATAATAGTGATGTCCAGGTATAGTAAAATGGAATTAAACCGTTTACAGTGCCACATAATGATAATATTCGGAAATACCGATACAGAAATATTTATTTTTAACTATAAACTATCTTCATACCAGATTGTTTAAATTACTGAGAATGTAAGGTTATAAATATATCAATACAAAATTAAAGTATCCATGATAAAATAAAGAAATAAATTTATTGACATTTATATTAGATATAACGACAACCCTTTGATAGTTAAATAATTGATTTATACGTCAACGACTTTTTTTAAAGAAAATAACTGATCTTATTATTCCTTAAAAACATCAATAAAGCCCTTACATATTAGACGGATCGCTTTAGCCGCAAAGAAAATTTTGAATAACTTTTATTTTGTTTTGTTTAATAAACGCTTCGTTAATGAGGAACTATAATTGCGCAGTTAGTGCAATTAACTTAGTTAAAAAATGTAATTAGTTAAAAAAATGACATATAATTAGACTCTAGAACAAACTATCAAATTTATCACTTTCGGTGGAAGGCACAATTTTAAAAATGTCTTAATTTTAATATAAAAAAATGTTTAATAAATGTTAATACATGGAAAATTGGCAAAAGAAGAAAGAATTATTTCACAGAAAAAGGGCATAAAATCAGATAAACAAAAGTGGCTGCCTTTTGAGAAAAGAGCTGAAGCAAACACTATTATGCTTAGAGAAAAGCCTTAGAGAAGAACCCCGATACAGCAGGCTGACAAGCATAAATTCGAGAAAAATAGTCGAAAATAATAATAAAAAATATAGCGTACGTAATATTTTAGCACATTATTACAAATGATTCTGAAAAACAGGAAAGAAAGAATAGTAAAATAAGATCAAAATCATCTAGGAATGTAGGAAAGTCTTTATTCAGAACGCGTTATATCGTCACTTAGATACAATATTTTCTGTTTGTAAACAATAGAAGAAACAAAACACATTTAATGTAAACATATAAAAGGCACCTCATTTCCAACTTCATCTAGAAGTCCACACAAACTTAAAAGCCAGAATCGAAAGTTTATACAAAAATGAACAAGCACTTTCTCGTATACCTCCATGCAGTGATTTCACTTATAACATTCAGTTAGAAATTATTTGCTTGTGTGTTTTGCAAGCAACCAGCAGCAATTAAAACTCTCTAAAACATCCCAAATCAGCTTTTCCATAGAAAATTGATGTTTTCTATTGACAGTGTTGGCTGCAGTATGTAGTGGTAAAGTCTTGGCTTCGCATGCGTAGAGTTCTGGGTTCAAAACCCAATTCCACCGTAAGTCCGCAGTACAAGTTTTGGACTTGTTGCATATTAAATTAATCGTCCTCTCCAGGTGTAAATTGCAAGATTGATGGGATTAGTGATGTGATGATTACGGTTCAAAATTCGGAAGACCGTCTCAAAATAGTCCTCATGTTGCTACCAATTATGACGTTAATATAACTCATCTAAACTGATTCGAAAATAACTTTTCGAACTTTAACTCTTTAATCCCGAGGCGATTTTTTTCCTTTAACCCTATGAGCTCTATTCCCCTGAAACCGCCTCATTCGACACAGGTCGGACTCAGGTGGTTTCGGGTCCCTGGGCGGATTTTACGGGGGAAAATTAATTTCTTTCTTTGTTGATAATTGATCGCGCAACCGAGGGTGTCATCCTCCTGTAATTTCTGTAGAGAAAGGGAGGACTTCATTCTGATTTCATGAATGAAAATTTACTCCAGTTTTAGAGGCACTTGAATTCTCACTCCAGCCGGATTCAAAGAGTTAAAACCGGGCCTTTTTAGGAGGATACGACATGAATTGGACTCTTGGGTGGTCATTTACCTGACCACCCCACCCCTACAATAACCTTCCCTTTAGGTCCGGTGCATACCAGCCGATTTGTGTCGTTGAGCAGTAAAATATAACATAGGAACCCCTATTCCCCCTTTAGAGACAAAAAGGGGGCACGTGGGTTACTATTGTTATATTTTACTGCTCAACGACACAAATCGGCTGGTGTGCACCGGGCCTTAGGCCCACGCAAATGGGCTGCGGTTGGCAAGGATAATTGGACCCCCTACCGCGTTCATCCCGAAGCGTTCTCAGAACCTCACCTCCCATTAAAAGAAGCCAACCGCCTCAGAGCGGCCTTCGCCGCTATTAAGGGGAAATTTTTAGACCGCTCGGGACCGCCTCTCTCGGTGTGAGAAGGTTAAGCTCTCTTCAAACAAAGCGATTTTTCTCTCCATCTAAATTGATGCCACTTTTATTGTCTTTCTATTTTTCTCTGAATTTTACAATTTTCTAAAGATTTATTTTTAGTAATAGCTGGATTGGCCGTGAGTAGCAACTCGCGTTTGAAAAAATGCAGCATTTTAATAGAATGGGACTGGAAATATGGGCTTTCGAAGCATGTTTACAAATTTGCTTCGTTCAGTGTTCAGCTTCATGGTATAGTGAAAAGAAACCAGTTAGCAAGAAAAATATATTTTCATTTTGGATATATTCTGTCCAAAATTAAATACTTATCTACCGTTTTCATCAAACGACTTCATAACAAATTTAAACATTCTAGTTCATTAAAATATCGAGAACGATATTTTAATTTCTATTTTACTATCTTATACAGTAGAGTCTCCCTACAACGAAGTCTCCCTACAGCGAATTTCTCCCTATAACGAAATTTTTAATCGGAATGTTAAATAACATTCAAAACATTCTCCATATAACGAAGTGGTTGTCTCCCTATAACGAATTTTTTCAGACCTTTATCTTTTCGATTTTTGTCATTTTTGAAGAAAGTTGCTAATTTCTGTGCAAACAAATCGCTCACACGTGCCTGTTTCTGGAACCACTCGCATTGTTCATTCCAGCGATAACACATAACAATAGAATGCTATGTGAAGGGTAATGTAGTTGTGGGGACCTGTGTTTCTACAGAGGGAGCAACATTTCTACGGGTCAAGATTCCAAGAATCGAGGTGGAGTGGGGGTGGAAACAGCAAATGAATGTGATAATACGCATTTTATGTTTACCCGTACTAGTACATATTATTCTCTAAATTGGTGAATTGCCTTCACTTTTGAGCATTTTATTTATACAATAAAAATTAGTATAATTTTAACAAGTTTATAATAAATATTACTTTATTTTTAATTGAAAGTCATAATTAAATATTTTTGAACTTATCACACATACTAAAAGGTTTATAACATTTACTTAAATAACTGCAAATATCTCTAATCTCCGTATAACGAAATTTTCTCTATAGCGAATTTTTCAACTGGAACCAAGCGATTTCGTTATAGGGAGATTCCACTGTATATAAACTTCGAATGCGATGAAAAAGGTACTTAATAAAGAAAGGGAAAACAATATTAAATTGTGTGTAAAATAGCAAAAAGAAGTGTCATATTTCTGACTTAAGCAAACAAGTTATTCCCATTCAAAAAATAGAAAACTTAGAAGAAGAAATAATTTTTACATTTTTTAAACTCATACACATAATAAACATATTCTGAATCCTAAAGTACTTCTTGTTGGAAATTAAGATCTATTTAAAATATTTCTTTTATATATCTGCTTCTCTAGGTGCGATTGTTATTTTTAATAAACTTAATATAATTTCTTTCTCCTGGTATGATATAAACGAAGATGTTTTTATCTATAATATCATGTGTGAATCAATGATTAATAAACTCCATCCATCTAATTTATCGAAAATTAAATTTCTTTTTCAACAGTATTTACAGGAAATCAATAAAAATCTTGAAAAAATCGTTTTTCAACCAAAATTTCATCGTTATAAACTATCGAAAGTCACGCTTTCCTTTGAACTGTGTCTATAAAAAAGTGGCTATCTCGAAACATTCATTTATAGAATATTTACACCTATCTGGAAATAAATTTTGACGCCTCTATCCAGGTGTCTTGAAGATGTGCTTGCTCCCAACACGAGTTTTGCGAATTCCGTTTTTTTTCATAGTTTTACGAACGATTTCAAATACTGGATACTTACTTGGATATTTATATGTACTTTTGTAGTTCCAAATTCACGCAGAATGGCACAGTAAAACAAACTTTTTATAAAATTTCTTCTTCCCCAAGAAAAGCAAAATGTTATCGCAAAGGTTCTGTGGTTATAAATCAATTCGTAAACGAAGATGTTGATCGGAGTGGCCCCATATTTTTTATAATTCACATGAAGTTTCCAGTCTATTTTCACATGAAATACAGTTTGCTTTTGAAGTAAAATGCTTTACAGTTATATATGATTGGCATTGAATATTTCATGAAATGCGTGTCTTAGAAAAATAGAATTTCTTGACATTCGATAAGGGTGTTTACATTATTAAAAGGCGATACTAAGCTACAATTATTTTATATGGCCCTTTCTAGTATCATTTTATCGGGGTAATAATTCATATTTTTACACTTTTTTAAGCTTATATTAATTAAAGGTATGAACGTAGAATTATTTGTTTTAGACAGAAGCCTGGAGAAGGGATGGCAGCTCAGGTGTCGTTCTCATCATCTGACCACCCTTCAAAATTACGGAGTCTATCCCAAAATAGCCCTTGTTTTTCTTCAAAATGGGCCGTTAATATAACTAAACTAGTATTAATACGATTCGCAGAAGAAAACGTAGAGCAGATTTCAAAACATAAATTATAAAACATATACGCATTACACAATGCACATAACAGTTTGCACAATGAACTTCAGAGAACGACTCAAATAATTTCTAATGCAGTTGGAAATTTATAATTAAGTAACTTTATTAAATAATTTTTATTTTGATTTCAATACTTATATAAATTGAAATCATTGAGATGCCGTGATAAATACCCGCTTTCTTTTATAAGACTGTTTTCAATTTCACTGGTCATTTTATAAATATACAGACTGCTGATTAATGAAAACGCGGAAGTTTTTTGATGAATTATTAAATAGAAATTATTATTTTTTATTTTCCACGCTTACTCAGCTTACCCAGCGGGTGTAAGCTTAATGCTATTGGGTGGGGGAAAAAATTCTCAAAATACATGCTGCACCCAACTTGGGTGGAAAATACCGGAATAATACTCTTTAAAGGAACAAAATATTTTATAACATGTTAAAGTTATAGCATATTAAACACTTTGCCTCACAAACTGACTCTTTGAAATAAAAATCAAATGCACTGTAGATGAATTGCATAAATGTGCTCTGATAAACTAAACTTTGATATTTAGATTAAGATGGAGCAAAACCAACGAGCACCATTCGCACAATGTTTGCCATTTAAGCCTTTAAAAGACATGTAATTTCAATCAGATAAAAACGAGTCACATTTCAACAGCGTTAATTTAAATTCAACAGCTGTTGCGATTTAGGCACAGGTTTGGAGATGAATGAAAGCTCCTTCAAAAATTTAATTTTCGTCTCAATAGTTTATTTGAATGTCATTTCTCCTCAACCTTAAAAAGGAGAGTTTCGTTCCTTCCTAACCTTCAAACGCAGGTTGTCAAGTGTTCTTATTTCAGTGGGAACAAATTCAATTCTGAAACATTTTGGAAGGAAACATTCGTTGCATTTATATTCTTGTGACAGCAGTTTCAAATCGAGTTTTGAAGTTTTTTTTAAAGCTAGAAGAAGATAAAATTCACATCGCATTTGCAAAGCTCAATCTTCTAACATTTTGTTTCGTGGCTCTTAGTTCGTTTGAAAAGAAACGCGTTGAAAGACAAGCGGATCATTGGATGTTGATTACAAAAAGAGATTTGAAAGAACAATGTCATAGCTGTATTAAACTTTATAGCTATACGTAACTTGATGTCATATTGACTGTAAGCATGTTTATTTGAATCGTACGTCAGTATTTCAAAGACTTAATTAAGTCTTAAATATGCAATGGCATTAGTCATATATCAGATATTTTTAGCATAAAAGTCTTTTCTGATTTTAATAAAAAGATTTATTTCCTTATATCATCGTCGTTCAAAAAAGTACTTAACTATAGTTTCGAGATATGGTCTGTTTAAACTCAAATAATTTTGACTTGTTAGAGTAAAAATTATTTTACATACTTCTAGCTCTCACGGTTGCTTTACTGATATTTAGATAACAGGTTTCTATCACTAAATAATAAAGTGAAAATTCTAATTGACTGCACAATCCGTTAAAATGTTTTTTGGACATAGTGTCTATTAGAATATTATAGTTGTTTTGTATTTATAAGCTGTGTGTTTATTTGCGTATGTTTGTGAACTGACAGCGCTAGCAAAAGCGCGCGCGAACTGCATTTTATATTACATGTTATTTCTTTTAAATCTAGCATTTCCTTTTTACTATCATTATTATTATCGTCAAAATCGTCTGAGATGCTACTATTCGAGTTGTATGTTTACTATTTAGAGCTAGATTTCTTAGTCAGAATATGCTAAAATATTTTGCCGTAAATTAATTGACATAATATATGATATTTTTATAAATAGTTGAAGTTAAGTTTTCTTTCCTGAGTAGAAATTCCATTTATTTAGCTGAATTTGAGAATTCTTTTTACATTGGAATTCCAACAGTAACTTTTGCCTGAACGATGACGATATAATTCACAATTTATTAACTTTACAAATCAATCATCTCTCAATGAATTCATTTCAGAGTCGTCACAGACGTCATCTTCCAACTAACTTCCCGCTGTCTTTCGTTGTATCTTTCTTCTCTTACCAGATGTGCATCGAATTACAAACTAAATTTATGTGACACATTTGATTTGCGTGACATAAAAATGAATTTACTCTGTTTCTGAACTATGAATCGAGTAACAATTACTGTGTACGCATAAATAGCAGGATTGTGACTCTTCTCAGTACCTACTATCATCAAAGTTTCCAATATTTATAATCTGTGCAAGAATGTTTATAAACAATTCGTAATTTATTTTCATTTATCTTATAAAATTATTATTATCAAGCCAAAATCTTAATTTCTTCGTGATTTAACATCATTTTCAATTACTGAAAAATATCTGGAAAAAAGTCGAAATCTTTACTTTACCTCTTTATACTCAAAACATTGATGATTGAAAGGTTTAAAGAATAATATGAAAGAAATAAAATAAATGCATATTTATAATCAGAATGAAGTTCTTTTTTTTTTCTGTATTTCAAGATGTTTAATACTTATTTCTTATGCAAATAGATATGTGCGTGACGTCGTTCACAACAATTGTTCTATTGATTTACATTTTTATTTATTTATAGTTATTTATTTAGGCACAAAGGCCGCGGTGGCCTAGTGGTAAGGTCTCGGCTTTGGGGCCGGAGGGTTCGAGACCCGATTCCACCGAAGATCCGCCGTGTATGGGGCCTGTTGCACGTTAAATCATACGTAGTGGCCAAACGTCCTCCCGTTGGCGTGGCGTGGATGTTTGGAGAGGGGAGCGCCAGCTCAGGTGTCGTCCTCGTCATCTGACCGCGGTTCAAAATTACGAGGTCCGTCCCAAAATAGCCCTCGTGTTGCTTCAAAACGGGACGTTAATATAACTAACTAACTAACTAACTTATTTAGGCACAATAGATGGGCATAACAATAAGTATAATTTTCTTACAAGTCAGATATTCCTGCAATTACTTCTGGAGCTAATTCTGCAAATAAAAGTCTGTTCTGCTTCCAACCAGTTTATGGTGCTTAGATAAAATACTCACGTAAGACCTATTCCAACCTTGAGACGAATCTCCAGTGCGCTGTGAAGGGTTTTCTAAGTAGTTCCGCATATTACATTGCGATATTCGTCTTCTTTACACGCAGTTCCCAGGATTGAAATGGAATTATCTCCCTGGAAAAAATTTCAAGCATATATTTTCTTCTGCCTCAATTAAATGTATTACGAAAAAAGGATTGTGTAGGAACGGAATGAAGATAACGTTTTTGTAAGATAAAATATTCTTCTGAAAGAATGTCTAAGTTAAGTCTCCTCTTATACTCACTTAAATGAAGAAAAAGAAAGCATTAACGATATCATTCCATGAGCGGAATAGATTCCACTCGCTGTAATAGTGTTAGAGGTTCGAGAGTTTTTACAAATACTGTGTTGGTTTAATAAAGAAGACATTTCCAAGTTTCTAAGTTTTTCAAAGAAATTACATACTACATTAAGTATATAATGAAGGAAACCTGAGAGTCTTATTCCTTATTAATTATAAACTAAGAACATTATTTCAAATTATTCTAACCTAAGAATTTTATTTTTAATTAAGAGTTCTATCTAAATGAAGTAAACTTAATGATTTCGTATTAAGATGCTGGTAGTAATGCGAACATTTATGAAATTCTGAAAGTCAAAAAAATGCATAATAATTAGGAAATAAACTGAACTTGTTGCTTTCTAGCATACAAAATATAGAATTAAAAAGCATTGTGAAAGCAAAAAATTTCGAACTCGAAAAACTCGAACTCATAAACCTCCACAATTTTGGACTTCCCTAAGTAAGAAAAAATGATTTTTTGAATCATATAGACATGTCTGTCAATGAACACGAATACTCAAAAACGGAGTGGGCTAGATGATTGAAATTTGGTATGTGTTTCTAAAATCAAATCTGCAGATGTTTATCAGATTTAAAACGAAATACTCCAAAAGGCAATTAGTTTGTGTGTCCGTATTTTTGTATGTGACCACATTAAGACAGAAACGTAATGAGTGGGATGGTTAAAGCTTGGCATATGGTCTTAACATCGGATTTGTAATCACATTGTATTTGGATTTGTATTGGACCACATGCATGAGCAGGCTGTCGATGTATCTATCCACGTGACTGTGAAACGATAACTGAAAAGAGCTGGAAGCTAGAAGATTGGATTCCCGTGTGTTGTCTTTCCACTAAAATTTTAGATCTGTGTCAAATATTTGATCAAATTCGTGAAAACTTTGATTGTGTGTCTGTTTCTCTGTCCATTTAATGAAAGTACGAAACCTCAGAACCTCAACCAGTCAGACATACAAAATTTGGTATATATTGTTGACATCAAAACAGTAGATCCGTACAAAATTTTAAACTGAGTCGGCATAGGCAAGAAGTCCAAATTACAAACTCAATTCTCCCTACTATCCAACGAAGTCAAGGGAAGAATACTCTCATTTTTGTATGGAGAAATGCAGTATGCGTTCAACTTAAGATGTCGGGGATTCGATTATCCAAAATTTAACCAATTATTACTCATTATAATTTAATTACAATTTTAATAATTATAACTTAATTGTAGAACTATGTTTTAAAACAGTTTTATTTTACTTAATTAATTGGATATTTGCAAAGCTGGAATTCTGTAATGAATTTATCACTCACTTCCTAATTTGCTTAAAGTATGGAATTTTGTATACCTGTGCATCCTTGAAAACAATACAGCATTACAAAATTTCAGGACAAAGTTATCAGTAAATCATTAATTAAAGTAAATTCTGATTTAGCGTCGGTGCCACAAGCTGGTAGTATGTTTAAGGAACGATAGATATCAAGAGTATAAAGTAGAAAATAATTAAAATTTCTTTTGTTTAGTATATCAATAAAATTGGGTTTTTAAAATTTGTTTTTAATTAAATTTATTGAAAAAATGAAATGGAAGTGTGCAGGTTTAGTTTAGTTTAGTTTAGATTAGTTTAGTTATATTAACGTCCCGTTTTGAAGCAACACGATGGCTATTTCGGGACAGAAATCGTAATTTTCAACCTCGGTCACATGACAAGGATGACATCTGAGCTGGCACCTTCCTCTCCAAATTTCAGCACCACACCACAATGAGGACGTTCGGAACTGTACAGGATATATAATATATATTGTAGCGGTTACAATCAGCTGCCTTCTCCTTTCTATGGTAGGTGGCGCTACTGGAGCCATCTTTTTTCCCATGATGCCTCTCTGTCATTCTTGTCTGTGTTCTTGTCTCGTGATGTTGCTCTCTGTCTTGTCTTGTAACTTTAATGCTGTCTTGTAACTTTAATGTTCTGTGCTGTGGAACGTAGCCTAATAAAAATGGTTCCTAAAATTGACTGGATTCTTCAGCAGCACTACACACAAACTTGAGTCTCGTCCCTCTATAATATAAATATATTATATACTAGAAAATAAGAAAAAAAATGTTTAACTTCATAAAACAAAAGCATATTAGTTATGATTCTTAATAAGCTTGATTATTCTTTAGTGGTATAAAGAAAAACTTCAACCATTTATAAACATTGTAAATAATTGTTTTAATGTATTTAAATTCCTTTTTATGTGATTACTTGTTATAAATAAATCCTCGTCTAATAATTTAAATATACTTTTCTAAGAAAATATTTACTTCAGTAAAATAAAGACCTGCTGAAAGCAGTCACTTACATATTCTGGAAAGCTTAACAAATTTATCCGAGAAACCAGCTTTGGAAAACTGTGATAAAAAGGATTTGAAAATGTAAGGGAAGTATTGAAAAGAAAATTCCCTAAATAAAAGTTTATAGGAAACCACAACGGGGCTTCTGGAGCATTAGGGCGCCCTAAATGAGCCTCCTGCGTGTGGCAAGAAAAGTTTTCTTGTTGCAGCATGTGAACCCCACGTGTGTTATATTTTTTAATGCACCAATTCAGCAGAAAATGTTGCTCCGAATCCCTGGAAATACTGATAAAAATGGATATTAATGGAAAGTGAAAAAGAGAAGAAAAGTGCATCGGGTTGTTATAGAGAAATGTCTGGCTCATTTTTGGTGAATGGTTTTCCAGCTTTTAGATGTTTTGAAGTAATGGAATTTTGCTGTTGAAAGATTTTCTTTTACAACTTATTCAGCCTGAGAAATTCTAATTAGATTAAACGCTATAGAAAATGATTTCTCTTTAAACCAGTTGACTTAAGAAGATTTGTTTTAATATAACAAATGTTTCAAAGCATTATTTGGCTCTGTTTCGTACATTAATATTGAAAATAAATAAATCCGTTGTTTAACTATTTGATTCTTTGGCAATCATCTTATTGAAATCGTTTAATTACGAATGCAATATTAAACCTGTTTTCTACATTTACCTACATAACTTTTGCAAAGTACGATCTGATAAACCCGAAATGTTCAAAATAGTTTTACATATCAGAAAAAGAAAACCGTAAAATTGTCTTCTCGTATATGCCGTGTTGTATACAGATTTAACAAAAAAATTTAACTAAGAATTTGAACAATGATACTGTGTAGAATAGATGAAAAAAAATTACCAACCATTTTCCAAAATGAGCACCGGAAGTCTTCTTCATCTGCATATTCACTTTTAAGAAAATTCAAACATAGCATTCTGAATTATTTCTGGTAGGAAAACACCTGCTTATTTTAAAAAAGTGCTTCTAATTAAGATAATTATTTGACTGGTTCATTTTCTTATATCTTTTCGATGCTCGGTGTTCCACAGTGATAAAAGCAGGATAGCCTCTCCAGTTCTGAAATGATAGTTCATTCAAATTGAAATTATGATTCTGGGGGTACAATTTTTGTACCTGCTCGAATCTTCGTGATTCAAATTGGTAAGAGATGGGTTTCTTGATTTGATCTGAAATGATTATCTTGTTAGTAGTGCATGTTCTCGGATTTAGTTGAAATCTCATGATCCGAGATGATAAAAGTTGAACTGCGTAACTAAAATGACTGATATTCGAAGTTGGAGTCATTCATTTGGAACTCTTGTTCATTAAGAGTCGCATTTTTCTGCTGTCTAATAAGATCAGCCCTCCTGTTTTGAAAGGGGCTGTCGTTTTCATTCGTCTAAGAAGACATAGAATACTTGAGATGCTTATGGATTCTAAGACAGTTTTGTGTCAAATTATAAAGCTGATTAATGACTAAATTTTAGTTTATAAGACTAAACATTCTATAATTCTATGTACGTCAATATGACAGGCGTTAAGGGGTTAAGATAATAAGAGGAGCACTTAAAGTCATTGTTCATTAGGCTTATTTGAGGAGCAACATTATTTAAAAGTTTCATGGAATTTTTGGGCCATAGAACCTTAAAGATTTTATCAATAGCTGCAGCAGAGTGTTTTTTGGAATAATCAGTGGCTATTCACACCCTTTTTTCATGATTATACCGTAATATGATGCGCACAAAATCAATGTTGACAAAGAGAATGCCTCGTTCTTAGCCTCCAGAAACTTAAGGCAAAATATTTTCAAATGATCTAGTTAGACTAAACTCCGACTCGTTTTGAATTTTAGGAAGGAACTCTTAAGAATACTGATCATAGCCTTGTACCTCGGTCAGATACAATAACAAGTGAGTATATACTTAATCTTCCAAATTGTCGCTATAGTTAAGGAAATACATTAACAAATAGCTTTAACGCATTGCTGCAAATATCTTTTTTACTTTTCTAAGATTCCTTGAAATTATAAACGTTGTAACAATAAAATATTATTTTACAAAGATTATACATTACTGTGGTATTGGATGGGGCAGCTAGGATTATTATAAAACGTTAAAGCAACGTAGATGCCCAATGATAAAATTTAAATTAATATATATATCAATTATTTAATCAATCTTGGTACTGAAATATATAACACACAATAATATGCAATTCTAACCATACTGATACAAATCACCTACCTTTCCAGACCTGAAAAACCTAGCTACTAAATTAAATCATTTGCATAGGGTAATACATTGCTAGTTGTGAAAACAAATTAGAGATATTAAAACAGAATCAGAATCTATGAATTTAAATCTTTTTATTATGGAATAGTTTAAATTAAATCATTTTAATCACTGCCATGATTTATATATATACAAGATTGATGCACATAACTAAAAATGTAATAACCAAAATAAAAAAATATGTAACTACACATATTACAAAGCGCTGCAGGCTTAGAAAAAAAATATAGTAATGAGGATACTAGGTAAAAACAACAAATTCAAGGAATGCTTGTTTGATTCTGCAGAAAAACAATTGTGTTACGTTGACAAAGCACATTGCAGTCTATGTTTGCTTGTGAAAAACTTATTACAACACACGATGTATGAAAAAATTCGAAGAAATTGGTAATTTCACAAAATTATGTATACACAACTCGGTGATTTAGACGCATTATTGGTGCACTACACGTTTCCTTGAGCACTTCGATTATAAAACTGTTAACGTAAAGAAATTTGAATGGGCAGGCTGTTCAAATTGCATTGTCAAAATTCAGTTCACACGAACTACTGATTTGTATAGCGCACATTTTGCACCAAAAGCTGTCACAATTGCCTCCATTTCATACATGAATAAAGATGAAAAGATGAAAATTTTGGATGACACCATTCACATCTTGAAGATTTCAAATTCGCAGAATCAGACATCACATCACCTCACCAAAAAACTTGTTGGAGAATCGAACTCTTTCGTTTTTAAAATTCCATTGGAAAAAGAAAATATAAAAATGACAAGCTCCTGAAAGCCCAAAGGCCACCAGAAGCCCCAAAGGCCCTGGGGCCCGCAGCTGCAACAACTCCAACCACACGTTCAGATCATCACAAAGGAAATTCAAATCATAACGGAAAACGATTCCAGTGACAGACGCCAAAACCTGATTACTCCAAATTCTTGCGCGAAAACAAGATGGCGAAGAAAAAATCCCGTTGAAAAATTTTGATTTAAAAATTAATAAAGTTGAAACCTTAATGGAAACAACAACAAAAGTTAAGACAATTAATATTTAAGTTGAATACAAAGTAAATAATTAAGAAAAATTTAGATATTTAATGAAACGGCTCAAAATTATCGTTTGAATTTCAAAAATTGTCAAAGTTGCCACAAGAGATGAAATAAACTTTGGTGGAGAAGAATTAAATTAATTAAAAATACTGACAAAACAGAAAAAAAATGTAGACGTAATTTTTGCAATCTAACATGAGGTAAGAAAAACGCAATTGGATAATCATGTTTCTGATTTAAAGTAATTCAGATAATTGATTATATAATAATAAGGTATTTTGAATTAAATTCTCATTCATATTTTGAGATAAAGCTGTTTGTCTGTTTGTTTTAACAAACAGTTCACTTCAAATATGCTCTTCTAGAAAATCTTTCACAAACATTTCCAACATTTCGCTCTGTGTATTAATATTCTATTAGTTGCAAGAAACATGCTCCTCGCAGAATATTCTTAAGCTCTTCGTAAAATCTACTTCTATTAGCTGCGATTATTCCTCAGACGCGACAGCTCTTTTATGGAAGCTGCCACACGCTTTTTCATTATTATTTAAATCGACTGCAAAAATAAATAGTAGGAATTCGAACACTTCCAAAAAACAGGGATTATAGGTGTTAGAAAAGAGAAGCTTAGACATTTTGCAAGCTTTAAAAGATTTTAAGGGCAGATCCTTTCGCGTTGCTCTCTAAAGAGTGAGAGATTTTCATTTAAAGAAGAAGAAGAAGACCTCATTTATATTCTAAGTGAAGCAATGAAAGAATTACTGCTGTATAAAAGTTTTTCTTTGAAACTAATACCATGAAGTACTTATATTCCTTATTATGTTGAAATAAATATCTGAACAATGGGAAAAATTAGTGACGAGGAAAATGCATTATAGATTTTAAAATATTTATGTTATATTTCTATAAGAGCCAAAGTTTTCGAATATAAAATGGAAGATGATAAATGTCTATCGTATTTCTAAATTGACGAAAGTTTTATTTACCGAAATTTTCTTATCACTTAAAAATTTGTCAATGAGTATATAAATATAGCAGTGTGGATAGTTAATTTTTGATGTTGTTATTTATGGAAATTAACCCTCTCATACCGAGCGAGGTGGTCCCCTTAACAGCGACGATTGGTTGGTCGACGAGGCAGCGACGATCAGGCGGTTGGTTGCTTTTGAGAGGAGGTGAGACTCTGAGATCGCTTAGGACATAAGTGTGGAAGGGGGTCCAATTATCCTTGCCAACCACAGCCCATTTCAGTGCGCCTTAAGGGAATGTTACAGCAGGGGGTGGGGTTGTGGGGAAAATACCCCCCCCAGGTTGGGAGAGTCCAATTCATGTCGTTTCCTCCCAAAAAGTCCCGGTTTTAAAGGATCTAGAAGTAAAAAGTTTCATGGTCTAAAAAAAATCTTAATAAAAAATCTAAAGTAAAAGACTTTCGGGATTAAAGAGTTAAACACCAAAAAATTATTCTTTCATGATTTTCATTCTCGTACGTTAAAAAAAATATGATACATAAGTTAAAAATAAATGATAATTGTTTTTTGAAATAGTTCTTTTCTGTACATAAATCGAAACCTGTAACGTCTCTGTAAAAGTTTTTAAAGAAAATCTTATTAATTTGTTTCTGAAATATGGGATTCTGACTACTAGTATTTTTTTTAACAGTTTGAATATTTCTTAACGCACAAAAAAAGTAAAAACACAGAGGATTATTATTTCAACGACTCTGAACAGAATCATTCTGTATTCATGGGAAACAAGGAATTATCTCCAGAAATGTCAATCAGATTAATTTCAAATAAATCAATAATTCAAAGATAATAGTGATTATTTTGATAATTTTTAAATTTCTTTTATTTTTTAAGACAGCACAAATGTTATTTTCATTTACAGTAAAATTTGTATGTTTTATAAAAACAAACCTTTTATCAATTTTTCGTAATCGATTGAGCTTGGTATTAAATGAAAGCATATTTCCGATCCACCTTACTTTCGTACTAGGACATAAGTCTCTTATTTATGTTTTATGAAATTTTTTTAAATATATATTTACGAATGAATATCAGTAGTTATCTGTAATAAACTAAATTGCTTACTTATTTTTATTAGTGTTTTTTTAATGTATGATACATGTTTAGATATAGAATTATTTCCTTTTAATAAATAATTATCAATAAAACCCATTTATATATGAACACCGGGATTTAACGAACTGAATAAAGCTATTTATTCAAAATTATACGGCCATTTGTATTAAATGTATTGGTGATTTATAATTTTAATTTTTGCATTCTTATATTTTTTAAGTTCAAAGAAAATATGGAGGCTTTATTTGAAACATTTAAAATTTTAAATCTTCTAATAAAATTTATTCTATCTTCTTATTTATCTGTGCTTTTCTTTGATCAGAAAGAATTTAATTAATGTGGCGTTTTTCTATCTTTGACTAGTAATGAATGTTATGTAAAAAAGATATAACTCTTTATCACTAATATTTAATTTATTTGGCATTTTATATAAACTAAAACTTTCACAATCGTTTAAATTTAGTATATAAGGGACGCATGCATCATAGCCACTTTGATTTCATACTGAAATATTACTTTTTCTGAAATCTGTACTTTCTTTATTGAGCAGTTATTTTAAATTTAAACATTGTTATATATCCCGAATTTCGCTATACATAGACAGTGAGAATACCAGGATAAATAGAAATGGTTTGCTGAAATAAATTCCTGTCACTAACGCACATGTTAATCTCCAGAAACCAGTAGATTTTCTTTATTAGTCATGGGAAATTACATCACCTTCCATGAATAGGTTGCTGGAGGATTCTGAGAAAAGAAAAGCAATGAAATTCTCTATATAACGATGAGAAAAAAATTATGCGACTTGCATGTGAAAGTTAAAAATTATCCTTTAAGTCATCTATGGTGAAAAAAACAGAGATCTTCTCTGTAGTTCATGAGGAAAAGTTATACTATTTGAATAAGGAATCGAGATCAAGATCCTAAGATTGAACATAATAAATTAATTCTAACCGTTTCAGCACAAGATATTCTGCTATACCTCTACGTTGTTGCTACGATATACTGAATGTCACACAACATAGTAAAGATATCGTATTAATATTCTGGGGCGTCTTGTGTTTAATAGGGAAAGAAATATTGTCGCCAAGATTAGGGGTGTTGTAGCCATACGTCTTATAAATTTTGATATTCTACGAAAAAAAGCGTTAGAAAATTTTCAAAATAGATTAAAAGATGGCGATATATGAACGAAATATTTCTGATGTGATGAAAACAGTTACAGAAATTATAGTTCTTTATAATATGATAGTTTTCCTTTAAAAGTTATAAAATAATTTTTGTACGCTAAAATAAAAATCCTTGAACTCTAGTAAAAAAATTGCGAGATTTTCATTAACGCTTCTGTAAGATAAGGAATAATCTGGTGTTTGGATTTTGTATTCACAAGAATTATTTAGATTACAGTGACACCAAATTTTGAAACGGCTCACACCAAACATAAAATTTTAAATAATAAAGAAAATATTAAATAGATTATTCGATCAAATTATCAATTGATATAGGAAAATTTCTTAGTTCACTGTTTTGTAATATAATAAAGGACTAAGAAAATGCTATGAAATTAGTTTGAATATTTAGAGACCAAGAAATGCTATGAAATTATGTTGAAGATTTAGAATAATACAAATTCAACTTAGAGAAATAATGTTTGTTTCAGTAACTGATCGAAGCAATAAAATTAAGATTACAAACTTCCGAAATAAATATCTTCATTATACGTGTATATACAGACTTTCTATTCAATGTCAAATTCAAACACCTTTCTCTTATTCATCCAACTCTTACAAGAGTCCGTACATTCAAAAGGAACAGAACTTACTTGAGTAAATAGTTTCTCAGGATATTTTAAACTGTCTTGAGCAACTGAACCGATGTCTCTAAGGGAACTGAATGATTCCATTTAGTCATTAAAATTTCGTAATTCTCCTGTTTAATCTTCTGTTTAAACAATTAGTGTTCCAATTCATCGGCCCAGTTCACTAATTGTGAAAGAACACGACGAGTTAAATATTGCAAGCTGTTTAAAGATGGAGTATTGAAGGATGTCGCCAGAGAATTAGGACTATATTTGAGTTCTTTTCTATTTAGGAAAAAGAAGTCTTAAATCTTTATTTCAACTATTGATCACAATTAAAGAAGTATATAATGGCTTTTATCTTGAAAAGCATAATCTGGGTGCATTTCAGGTGTATCAAATTTGGGAATAAATGAAATTTCAACCAAGTTATGATATACTGCGAGCACATATCACTTAACAATATTTTTATGGCTTACTTATTTTATTAATTGAAGGCAACTACAATAAATTATTTTTAAGTGATACGCATGGGAAAACTTTATTAATTGACGAGATAATTTTCTTTAATCTTTTCATAAATTATTTTTAATTTTTTTATTTCGGTTTGTTGGAATGATATAATGAGTTGAAGAAAGCGGAGCATCTTGAAACAGACTTTTGTGAGTTATCATGTTTAAATTTTTTAAAAGTGATTATTTATTCAAAGCCAGACACCAAATATTTGTCGAAAGCTACGGCATTTACTGCGAGAACGTTGTAAGAGAAACGTTGTATATTTTCCCTATAGAAAGCTTATATTTTAAATACATTAAGATTACTTTTATATTATCTTAATTTAAAAAAAACGGTTTTATCAGGCTCTATTAAATTAAACATACAATGATCTTCTTAAAGGTAAGTCAATTTTTTGGATCGCTATAATTCCAGGTATATGTGATTTAATATTAGAAGTATCGGGATTACGATTATGAAGTTTTAGGGTTAAATTATGTGCACTTAAAGTATACATTAAAAACTTTTGTGGCATTATTAATTTACTACATTTTACTTAGTCTATAACTGTCGAATCACTACTGCAAAACATCAACTACTCACAACATCTGGGATGCCTTTGAAATAGTAAAATTTATATTCCTCGATAAGATTAACTTACTGGGTACCCAAAATAACGATCTCCCTCACAAAACATAACCTTGCCATTAGCAATTACGAGATTTAACTTCTGATACACAAAATTGCTAAGATTTAACTTCTGATACACAAAATTGCTGTCTGATACCTTTTAGACTTATATGTACCCATCGTAACTTTGCCAAGTAGATCTGTAACTATAGCTTTAGAATTCGAAACTTGAAATCATGACGGCGAACTTCAATGATTAAGACCCGTCGCGGATTGCGAGACAGAGCTGTAGATTACTTTGAAGGAAAACTCACGAAATGAAGCGCGGTTGCTCCGAGTGTAATAAACCTTGACCGAAACTTGGAATCATGGCCAAATTTGGACATATTTATCAGGAAATTAATGACTGATGTGATGTTTAAGGTGACGAATTGTTGAAGACTTAAAGGAATGAGAGAATATGAAGCCATGATGATTACTGAGAATAGCTATCTTCCTTTCAACAAGCCTTTGAAGTTTCTTAATCATTTACAAAGCCATAAATAAGGCACTTAAAAGATTTTGAAATAACAAGCATTGCATTTTACAAAATTTTGGAATTATGCATTTTGAGAATGGTTGAATTATATAATAGTATTTTGATTGATAAAAACAAAGCTTTGTTCAATCGAGATTTGAAAGAAATATCGATTGAAATTGAAAAAATACCGTTTAATATACGTTAGCAGAAAATTACTTGTCATGAAATCTGATTTTCGAACATAAGAAATTTTCAATCTTAATTTACAAAAACACATCGCTTTTCCTACTATTATCCAACAAGAGCAAAGTCTGAAAGAATAATCACTAAAATAATAAACTTTTTTTGTATTTTTTCAAATTGTTACATTAGCTTATTATCATTCAGAATATCTGGATCTGTCATAAGAATATATTTTAAATAAATCGTAAGAAAGGAATTTCTCTTGCAATTTTCAACAGCTTAAAACACTGAATTTTGCAAATTTCAAGTCTATAGATCAAGGAATCAATTAAATTCTATAAAAGATAACTGTAAGTAGACATCATTAGTAAAAGTTTCAAAAAAACAATTCTATAGTCTCTAATTAAACGAATAAAGAATTTTGAGTCTTTTTATATGTATTGAACTTGAAAAGCATACAGCAATAGTAAGCATTTTCATGGACATGTCATTATGATATTTTAATTAGGATGGCGGTTATTGTGGAAATAACCGGTTTTCGGTTATTCAGGTTTTTTTCACCTTCGGTTTAACCTGGCGGTTATAACCGCTAATAATAACCTGTTTTCTGTTTTATTTTAATGAAAAAACAAACACCGTTTGTAGACAAAATTCTTTATTAATATTAATCCACAAGAAATCAATTCATTGGCCAATATTTATCTATTCATAAAGAATATTTCAGTAGTCCACCTACCAACAGACGTCTCGAGGAAGCTGTTGTCGTTCATCGGCCTAAGATGATGAATCAAAGCTTCATGAATTGGTAAATTTCAGGTTCGTTTTAGGTTCGATTAGACTCTCTCCCAATCCGGATTTTTTACCTGGTTAATGGATTAAAAAATAATCGGTTATAACAGGGACAAAAAATAACCTAAAAAAACGGTTTTCGGTTAAAACTGGTAAGTTTATCTGAACAGTTAGGTAGGCCCATCCCTACCTAAAAAGGTAATTTCTGGATGAGCATCTTTCTCTGTGTTTACATTTCGCACAAACTTTTTACGTAAAACGAATAATTTTTTTGAGTGTTACTACCGATAGAGAAAGACGACTGCCGTTTAAAAATATTTTCAGGTTTCTAATTAAACTTTTAATGTAAGAACCAGAATTCTATTGTCAAAAAAAGCAAAAAACAAAGAGAAATTTTTCAGAAAGTAAAAGAATTATTCTTAAAGTTATAAACAATAGCATGATGCCATCATGCTATTGAACATAAGCCTATTTTTGAAGCGAGCAATACACTAGTAAAAGAGTGTTTATTTTTCTAACTTTATATTTTATATTATTTTTGAAATCCGTAAAGAAGATAAGTTTCTTGAAGCCTCCAGCGTTTTATTATTTCTATTTCAGTACTCAACAGATGTCTCCAGAATACTTTTTAGTAGTTGAGTTACAATGAATGTTCCAGACGGAAAATTGTTAATCGCAATTTAATTTTTATTCAAACAATTTTCATTTATACAAACAATGAAAAGTTCTGTACACGGCCAAATTAACTAAAAATACTCCCACATTCTATTTTAGTTAATTTTAATCTTATTCCTCACAGCTAAATTTTTTTCATTTTGGCTTCAGTCGTTGTCTCATCTTCTGAGCATCCCTTGCTAGGAGCACCGGTTTCGTCCAGAAACTGGAAGAATCTTGTCCACTTCCGCGTTTTAAACTTCATGTCTCCTAATTTAATCGATGTTAGGTATCCTATAAAAGCTTCCTTCAATCTCTCCCTGTCTTCTTTGGAATGCCTGGCCTCCCGAAGGCACACTTCTACAACATTTCAGCGGCCTCTCGAGATGGAAAAATAAAAATGTTCTAAAGCAAGGTCACTGAATACAAGTTCTGCTCTGGTTGCAGCATCTACACTTCTAAAAGTTGTTTCGAGAGCTTTCATATTTTGTAACCTTAAAATATGAGCAAAATACGAATCGATCTCACATTCAAGATCCACAAAGCTTTCCTTAAAATCGCAAGGAATGCGAAGAAAGAATTCCTGAAATAATGCTTGAAAATAGTAGCCTGAATTTGCAAAACTTTCATACATCTCCCACAGCACAGAGTTGTAGTAGCCTTCGGGAAGAAAATTCAAGATAAGGTCTGCAATCTCGGAGAATTGGTCTTGCAATGGCCAGCGCAGAAAGCATTCCAAAACTCCGGAAGGCTCCTCTTGAAAAATTTGCATCTGCTGGTCAGGAGTGATTACAGGTAGCAAATCAGATAACATTTCAGAAACTTTTTCCTATGGAAAGTCACCATGATTGCAATCTAGACGTGATAGTAGGGCTTTGGAAGCTGTAATTAAAGAAGCCTCTTTCTCTTCCTGTGTTAATTTCTCAAAAAAAATATTCAGCTACTACTTTATTACGTTTCGCTGCTTAATACTGAAAGGCAAACTGATGAACGGTGATTGGATATCTTCTGTATGAACTAGTCAAGTAATCCAGTTTAGACTGTTTTCTCATAATGTAAGGCCACCAAAACTGTAGACGCAGCTCTCCGCTTTCCAAATGGCGTTTTTCTTTGTAAAATTACATTTTATTCTCTTCATGGAGTTCCGTGCCGTTCTAAGAGTGCGTACCAATTTCTAGATTTCAACTAAATCATCATCTTGCATATAGAAGAAATCAACAGGGGTTATTACGGTCAATTTAAAATCCGGAAAGCTTCAGACATAATTTAAAATAAATCAGGACATAAATGTGAATATACATAGATACAGTCGCGGAAAAAAAACGAACCACCCAGCATTATTCTGCCATCGTTCATCGGAAATTAAAATAAAAGTACCAAATTTCAGGAAATAACGTCAACTAAACGATTCCATACCTAAACATTTTCATAAGAGATCGCCTACATATTTATAATTGCACTAACTTTAAACTTTCCAATAGCGACATCCATTTTTGATGACATAACTAATTTCCTCTTTACAAAATACCCCAAGATATCAATTTTGGTTAATTAACCATTAAAATACCGGAGGATATTCGACATTTTGTATTCGAGGTATAAAAGGAGCCGTCTGCGTATTTAGATAGTGAAGCTCTCTGCTTGCGTTTAAATCTCGGTGGTAGAATTTTAATTTATTTCGAACTTTGAACGTCATCTTAAAAGTTACAGTGTGTTTTTTACAATCGATAAATACTAGATGCATTACAAAATTCTGAAAAATGAAATTTTCTCCAAAAAATATGATTTCCATCCATATCGGAAACATTACTAAATGAAAGAAACATGTTAGCTTTTTTAAAATATATGCCCCCTAATTGCATCGTTTTACAGAGAAAATAGAAAATTTAATCTTAAAAATTAATTTTTCGAATAAGCTGAAATTTTGCATGGGATTATTAAATGGCCTTCTATATCATTAAAATTCGGGGTGTTGCCACTCAAATATTTTTAAACATCAAATTTAATAAAATATTTCCTGTGTTCGGTATTTTTTTAAAATCAAAAGCATAGGTGCAGAATGTGTATACTACTTAATACTTTTACATCGAAAAAGGTCTAGGTCAATAACTATAATATATCTCAAGATAACAAAAATTCAAAATATTACTTCAAAATTAGAGACTCAAAATTTTATTGGCTTATAATTTCGAAACAAATATAATGATAAAATTTGGAATCCGAGCATAACTTTTGAGACAGTTATTAAATCCATTAAAAAATGGGTATTGCCGTTGGAAGTTTTAAAATTAGTGCAATTATAAATATGTAGACAATCCCTTATGAAATTTTTAGATATGGAATCGTTTAGAGGACTTTATTTCCAGAAATCTGGTACCTTTTATTTTAATTTCCGATGAACGATAGCAGAATAATGCTGGGTCGTTCGTGTTTTTTCCCCGCGACTGTACATACAACACACGTTTTTTCAAGCTATTTAATTAGCGAGGGGAAACTTAATTTTTAAAAGATTGTTGAAAATTAATTTATATTTCATTTTTTATTGCATCAATTCATAAAGTAGATAACTCTTCTGGTTTTACAACATTTGAAAAAAAAAATTTAGTTTTTTGTCCGACTGAATGCGTGATTGAATTTTGCACATATGTAAGATTACATTTTTCTCTACTATGATGAGCAAGAAATTCTGATATAGACAATAGCTTTTCACGTTCCCCTTCAAGCATTTGATTAGCCAGTGGCAACATAGTTAGCTACAAAACAATACACTGAAGCAGGTAATTGGTTTGACTGCCAAATGGATGGCAATATTGCCGACGAGATCAAGAGGCAGATTAAACCAGATTCCAACCGAAAGTTTTTCAAATTTACTCAAATATCACCGTAAATACGAAAGTTTGAGGAAAAATCCAAATTTAAGAACAGTATCTTTTTTTTCTTTTCAACACTATCGTTTTACAAACATTGAAGAGGTTGTTGGGTTCACACAATTGATAGCACTGGTAAAGTACGCATCGCTGTATTTATATTTTTGTTTTAAGAGTTGTGAACCTGGCATTTTCTACTCAATTTTTTGGTTTCGATGTAAAAATTCACGGATAATGTTTTTGTAAAATAAATGTCTATTTTCAGTTTTGCAAAGGAGTTATTTTTTTGATTGAAACTACTTTCTATTGAGTCATGGACTCAGAAGTATGTTTACTTAACTCTAGTGAATTAACATCTTGAGCAGTTTTACTTTTTTAAAAGGTGAAACATTAATTAAATTTAGCAGAGATTTCTGTGAAATCTTGATTTGCGCCAACAGAGGTAATTATAAACAATTAAAATGATATTTCAAACCGTTGCAAATTGATATTTTTTTTAAAATAAAAGAAAAATGAAGCACTTCACAGCGCCGGTGTTTATATTCGGATGTAACCATGTTAGCACAAGGTATTTATCGATATCTCCACGATGTTCCTACGATATTTTTAATGGCGTACAATATCGTGTGAATATTATAGGGTTTCTTGTGCTAATAAGGAATAAACTATTCTTGTTCGATTGTATTTTGGTTTCAAATTTCTTGTGCACCAAATTCATTAAAAGTTAATTACTATACATTTTATTAATTAATAATACAATTTAATGTAATGTTAAATACTCATAAATATTAAAAATTCATTACCTCAAAATGACATCAGATTTTCTTAACTTCTTGAAAATTAATAATAATTTACATATAATTTCAAGCGAAAACAATCAATCGAAAAGACCGTTTAAGACATAAACTCAAAACGTTATCTGCTGCAAAATTTAGCTTATAATTTAAGTTTGGCATATTAATCCTCTGACGGCGTATCCCGCGATATCCGCGAGTTGGAAGCAAGTCTATTTTTTGCTGCAACCTACGATTTTTACAGGCTAATGTCTTATTTAGTACTTTTATAGTGCCAGATCATATTATACTAATAAAATTTTTCATATAAATAACTACTCCCTTAGCTAAACGGTAATGCAACACGCTTGCAAAGGTTGCATATAAAGATAGATTTAATAAAATTACATGGTCAGATGGTTAATATTCAGTAAGCAAAGAATTATATGGACGAGTTTTCTGTTTTGTTTATTTGGGTGTAATGTCAAACTTCCGTAGCCAGGACCGATTTCCGGTGCAAAACGGAAGTGGATCATCATCAAAATTAACAAAACAAAACAAAAAAAAAATCTCGCCCATAATTTTGAAATTCTCAAACGTATTAACCAAACGTTCCCTTTCTTCACACATTTAAGTAGATCATTTATCAATCATTATTTTAAACCTTTTAAAAGATTGTTGGTAGCTTTATTTGTTTATATTGAATAGAATATTTTCTCATTTCAATATGAATTTTAAAATATTTAACAAGAATACCACCAATTTATAGATCTCAATTTTACTTTCTCATATACGAAGTATACAAAGATAAAATATAGCAATCGCTAAAAAATTCGAACTCGAGATTTTGATTAATCTCATCGTTTTAGAACTCCCTGACTCCGAAAAACACAATTTTAGAATTATATCTGTCAGTCTGTGAACACGATAACTCGAAAACTATTATCATCAGCTGGATGAAATTTGGTATGTCATCTTTACACATAAATTTTAAGTTTCTATCAAATTATGAACAAACTCCCTCTACGGGAAATCTGTCTGGGGCCGTCTGTCCGCGTTCATGTGAACACAATAACTCAAAAACTTAAATAGCTGAATGGATAAAATTTGGTACACAGTTTTATCATAAAGAATGTAGGTCCGTATAAAAGTTTGGACCAAATCCGTCAACGCGTTGACAGTTTGTCGGTATAATCGCATGCTTCTGAACACGATAACTCCTAAATGCAATTACTTAGATAAATGAAATTTGATTTGTGATCTTTTAACCCTAATGGTAGATCTGTGTCCAGTTTTCATTTCTGTCGGTTATAAAAAGGCGTTCAAATTGCATATTAGATTTTCTTTATCTAACAAGTCCAAATTGTGTATTGGCGTTACTCCCGATCTTAGTAATTACGCTCTACTACTAATACCCTCCTTTCGACTTAGGCTTGAGTCAAAAGAAACCGGTGTATAGTTGCTGCATTCTGGGTTAGAAAAGGTTCGCAATTTTTATCCACGCGGTTGGAAAGGGAAATGACACCTTTTGGGAAGTATAGGAGAGACCACTCCCGCTGGTTGAGTAAGCCATATGAGAAAGCAAGCTTATAAGAAAGTGCATCGCAATAAGTGGAGAAGAACTATTTCTGAAAACTGAATTTAAACACGGGTTGCTGATTTTAACACGTTAACTGAGGAGCTGATTTCAATCTGCTTTGTTTACAGGTGGCAACCACTTATCTAGTGCTGGGTTACAGAATATATATAGTATATCGCATTTATTTTATACCATGTGTTACGAACACATAATGTCGCTTTCCCATAATGTTAGTCTTTTGGTTGAAAAGAGACATTTACAGAGGTACTTATTATCCATCGGCGAATGGAAGCCAACGACCCCGACCTTGGTGCCCATTTTGGAGGTAAAATTAAAGTCCTCAAAAACACTAGAATTTTCTCGATATCTCTATTAGGGGCGGAGATATACAGAATTTACTAGATGATGCTATGTGACGTCACATCCTGTCAGAAAAGGTATAAAAACCCGGCGTAGCTGAGATAAGACAATCGTCTTTGAAAGTTTTTGGAGTTCGAAGAATCTCTGTAGAGTCTTGTTCGCATCGCGAGTTGATCAGTTATTATACGCTGAGCACTTTTTGTTCGTGCTATTTCTGTTCTTATTAGTGATTTACTGTCTGTTTGTGCTGCCAATTTGTGCAAGTGCTGTATTTTTCATGTGACATGTGTTCGTGTTTTTTTGGAGTATTCGTGAATAAAGTGCCATTTCTCCGTTACCTGCTTGTTGGATTGTTTTAACCGCACACACACCAGAACAGTTTTTGTAACACATGAAACTCCCTGATCAGGAGGGCACCACGACTACGTGGATGAGAAGCCGCCGGATAAGTAACCAGGTTCTCGCTGGGTACAGTAATGTTGGGAGTTTGAGTTACCTCCACTCCGATGACGAAATGTACCTCCCGTGGGAGGGGTCAGACCATGGTCAGTGATAGCTCGGGGACTCCACCCTGAGTTCCCGACTGTTGTTGTGACGACTATATTTCAGATGACCCCGGATTGGGGATGGCGGTTATTGCGAAAATAACCGGTTTTCGGTTATTCGGTTTTTTGCACCTCTAGTTTAATCAGGCGGTTTTTATATAAAAAACACCGTTTGCAGAATCTTGTTTTGTTAATATTATTTTTACAGGATATAAATTCATTGACCAATATTTATCTGTTCATAAAGACTCATTCAGTAATCTGCCAACCAACAGACGCCTCGAGCAAGCGGTTGTCGTTGATTGGCCTAAGGTGATGGAATTCGAAATTTCATAACTCTGTATATTTTAGTCCAATCGAAACAAAAATGAACCCATTATCTGATCCGGATTTTTTACCCGGTTATTGAATTTTTAAAAAAATAACCGGTTATAACCGGGACAAAAAATAACCGAAAAAAAAACGGCTTTCGTTTTTCCCAGCCCTAACTTTAATATAGGACCTTTTTAAATCTTTTTTACTACATAATTTCTTCATTTTAGTTCAAAATGATTTTGAGTCAAAGCCAAAAATACATATTTTGCGTGAGTAAAGTAAGTTAATGATAAATCAAAAATCATTATACCTCAGTTGTCATATGGAAAACAATAATTATGAAACGTCATTTTAATAAAAATGTTTGATTCTTTATGACATTCCTTAATACACTTTTGATTTGACTGCTTCTTGCTGAATGATATTTTAAGAATTAACTGTTAATTGCTAACATTAGTCATCTACATTAGCAAAACACAGCAATAAACATATTATTTCTGGATAAGTACTGAAGCAAGTTTAGAAAAAGTATAAATAAAGGTAATTTTAAACTGATCCCAATCATTCCCTTTGTATAACAATGAAGTAATTGTGTTTCAAAAACAAAAACAAAAATTTTTTCTTTCGTTTACATAATACCTTTTGAAAAAAGATATTTAATTAGTCAAGCAAATGAAGTGTTAAACCCTCTAAAAAATTGTATCTTGTAGAGTACTTAATTATTAAAATATTAAAATGACATTTTTTCTAGTTGAGAATTAGCTTTAGGTAGATTCCTAGAATCTTACCTATCGCAATAGCTCTGCTTATAACGATTCGAAAAATTTCTGCAGATCTTCACATACATGACCCCTAGAACCAAAACCACCCTTCTTTAAAGTTTATATATATATATATATATATATATATATATATATATATATATATATATATATATAAAAAATCCAAATATAACTAGTATATAATCTGCATACAGTAAAGTAAACAAGAATTAAATCTTATATCAAAAAAATATATTATTTGAACAATACATCAGTTTTAAATAGAATCTAATAAATTGAGCTTAGCTAAAGACTAACAAAAATAAAATCAAGTTTAAAACATTGAGTATTTGACAAGTGAAGAACACTGTTGTTATTAAAAAATACCGAAATAGGCAACTCAAGTAAGTGGAGTTTTCAACACTATTAAAGCAGCTTGGTGTGGATCAAGCTTTGTATTGGGATTAATTAATTTGCTGTAAGCAACCATCCCTCTACATAATTGTTGTTGAAAAACAAACATGGGTAATTCTAATTCCTAAACAAGAAATGAATTTAGAAAGAAAAGTCTTATACTAACCTCTAACTATAAAGTAGACTATATAGAAAACACTAATATTCAGGATTATAATATAAATATCATTATAGTATCACTAGCATATTGCACTAAAGATACAGTAAATATATATTCTAACTAAAATACCCATACTATACATTAAACATAAACTAATCTGTACCTCTTAAACTTACAGCTTAACTTTTTCACATATAGTCTCGCCATTCATATTGACTATCAACAATGTCGTCTACAAACCAAAAATCTTACATGAATCAGCATAATTGAATAAATAATATAATTAATTTTTTGATATAGCATGAATTAGCAAGATACCCATATTTTTAAATTCTCAAAACTATATTAAAAATTGTAATACATTTTAGTTATCTAGGAAAATATTAGAAAATAATTAAAAAATGTCTATTAAAAAAGAAATTTTCTTGAAATGACCCTGGCGCCATCTATGTAATAAATCTGGAAACAAGTAACCTCAATAGCCAAAATATTAATATAACTACCCATTAGAATAAATACCATTAATGTAGAATAGAAGTAAGTGAAAAACATCTATCCCACAAACAAAAGAAATAAAAATATTCTTTTTATAAAACCAATAGATGGTTTATGAACCATTATTATAAGAAAAATACCTATAGTATATATATATATATATATATATATATATTAGTATATATATATATATATATATATATATATATATATATATATATCTTCCCATCTATATATGCTCTAGAAAACCTATAGGCATCCAAAACTGGGGCAAAAGGAGTGAAAATTTCATTATGTTCTTAATTCTAATATCAATGCCTGTTACTAAATTATTATTTTTAATTATATAATTTTTTACTAAATTCTTGAAGACAGAAATGCTAAGATTACTATTCCAAAAAGGGAATTTATTAATTTGAAAATTAAATGCATTTCTTTTATCAAAGATCTCTGTTACTAATTTATTATCTATGATTTTAATATCTAGATCTAAAAGTTCTGCAGCTAATTCATTGTCATTAGTTTTTATAAGTTTTAAATAATCAGGATAGAAGTCAATATGTGGCTTAAGGCCATTTTATTTATTGAATAATATTAAATCATCTATATAGCGGAATAATATACTATGGCTATAATTAGTCAAATCTTTCTCATAGTAGTGAAGATAAATATTTGCTAAACTATTAATAGCTATATATATATATATATATATATGTATAACGCTTTTTCCCATGTTATCTTGTGAACACGATAACTGGAGTAATTTTGATTTAATTTTAACCAGCCTGGGATATGTTGTAAGGATAGTAAAAATCTCGGTCGAGTTCGTAGATGGGCTATCCATCTCAAAGGGGGTGGAAATGGTGGGTGGGGGGTGGAAATTTTCATTTCTCTATAAAACCTTTATAATTGAAAATAGAAAGAAAATTGAAATTAGGCGAATTATCGCCTTATCATAACAAACAATTTTTGAATTTAAACTTTTTCGATAGCTACAATTGCTTAGAAGTTATCAGCTGAAAAGTAATTTTCCCACGCTTCCCCCTCCTCTCCCTCTAACTTAAAGTACGTTTTAACCTAAGCATGTTACCCCTTGTTGGAAAGCTCTCATCATTTGCAGTTTCTTCCACCCTCTTTCATTCTTGTAGCTCCAATACTTATGAGAATAGAGGGCAAAATGTTCTTTTCCTTATTATTATTAGTACAGAAGTATGTGCATAACGCTTTGGCCCGTGTTATTTTGTAAACACGATAACTAGAGTAATTTTAATTAGATTTTAACTGGCGACGGATATGTTGTAAGGACGGTAAAAATCTCGGCCGAGTTCACAGATGGGCTAACCAGCTCAAAGGGGGTGGAAATGGTGGGGGACTGAAAATTCCATATTCCCATAATTCCCTTACGATTCAAAATAGAAAGAAAATTCAAATTAGGCAAATTATTGCCTTATCACAATAAACAACTTTTGTATTGAAACTTTTTTGATAGCCACAATTTCTTAGAAGTTATGACCTAAAATGCCATTTTCAATCCCCTTCTCAACTTATCATTTCCCCATAGCTCTGTTACGACTAAAGATAGAAAAAAATTTTTCAATTAAGTGAATTATCACCTTATGATAACAAATAACTTTTATACTAAAAGTCTTTTGTCTGCTAGAATTGCTTATAAGTTATGAGCTGAAAAGCGATATTCAATACCCCCTCCCAATTTATCTTTCCCCCATAGCTTCGTTAAGATTGAAGATAAAAAGAAAATTTCAATTAGGGGAATTATCACCTTATCATAACAAACTACTTTTATATTGAAAGTTTTTTGACAGCAAGAATTACTTAGAAGTTATGAGTTCCCATCAACAGCATTCACTTTCACTTTTTATACGGTATAATATATATTTAATTTATGACTAATTAATTTATAGTTAATATCTTTGTTAAAATTTGTTAATTATAACTGTTCATTGATATAACTGGCTTTGCTCCGGATTAAAATGCTTTCATGTTTAATATTTTCAATGTAAAAATTACTATTGTATAAATATTATAATACACAAATTCCTTTTCTGATCTAAAACGCTTTCAATTAAAATGAGAATATCAATTGAACCAGACGATTTTTTAAAACATCCGTTTTCTTCATACGTTATTATTTGTTATATCTGTACTTCAAATTTTGTTAACAATTACTAAAGTCAATGAAAGGTTTTAATGAATAACTTGAAACAATTAATTTAACTATTTAATTATTCATTAATTTAAAGCATGAAAATAAATCAATAGCTGGTCCCGATATAAATTGTTAAATCGTCTACTTTTTAAATTTTCTTTTAGCATTCTTCCTTCTGGAAACAGTTCTTCGTATTATTCGTAACAAGAATATTGTTACGAATTCAGTTTAAAATTAATTTTGAAAAAAATATTAAAATGAGATAAACAAATTTATGGAAATGAAAGATATCGCGGAAAAACGCCTTGCTTAATTTTTAATTAAGTGAAATTTTAAGCATCTTTTAGGCTTTGAAAAGTTGAAGGTGACCTTTTTCTTTTCTTATATAAAAAGTTTGATTGAAATCAGTCCAGTGGTTTAGGAGGAGATGTGGAACATACATACATAGTCACAGTGACTTTTATTTAAATTAATATAATTATTAGATAATTATAAGATAAAGATTACTGGCATATAGTATGAGTCATGAAAAAGGTTTTAGTGAAGTTTTGTAACAATTAATTTTTAACTTTAATTAATTAAATAGTTAATTTTAATTAATCAAATAATTTTAATAGTTAATTTGATAATAGGTTTTTTGACAGAATACTTTAATTTGATTTTTAACTAAACATAGCGGGACCATGATTTGTTTAATAAAATCAATATAAATTAGCCAAAAACGATAGATATTTAAATAAGAGTTTCCTTTATCCTTTTTACTATTGAAAAACATCTCTTTAACTTTAAAATTGTTTGGGATTTTCTGCCTGAGTATTTGGTTTTAACCGTCCATGGAGATTTAAATTTACTGTTCAAATTGGCTGCATTCATATCCTATGCTTTAAAAACACGTATTAAATTTGCCACACACAATGTTTAATAATTTTATTCTCTTATATGTTAAGAATTTAGTGACTATTATTTCTGTAACCAGGGAGTTCTCTAAATGAGCCCATTTTAGTAGTATTTAAGTGTTTCCATGTCATGTGATTTTACCATATGACAAAGTAATGATCGCACAATTATATTGTAACCTATATTATATAAATTAATTTTTAAGTCTAGAGTCTATCTTCATTCGTGCCAAGAGTCAATTTCTTGTTTCTGTCTCAGATAGGCTGGCTTAATGTTATCTAGGAGATATTTGCACTGCTGAGATGTTTATATCTTTATGACTCCTACCTGTTGAATGATTATGTGTTGAGATATAAAAAATTGACCAATGTACTGACCGATAAATCTATCATAACTTTTTGGAATGAAAAATGGAATGATAAAACCTTGATATAGCAAAAAATTAAATGACATGAAAACAGAATCACAGCGTAAATATTGCAATGTGTAGAAACAATAAAGTCATTGGTTATGTCTGTATTGATCAATAGGTAATATTTCATGACTTTTGTAACATTAACGTAAAGGAATCTACCTTTGCCTTCAAGCTTGCCGAAAAGGGATTTTTTTCAAGAGGAATTATAAATATTCATTCGGTGGTGAAATATTTGTAAATGTTTCTTTACGTCTGTTTGGAATTGTCATAAATGCCTATTTACACAAAAATGTAGATGATTTTAAGTAATTCAAATTATCAGTTGTTTTTAAATTCATTTTAAATCTACTTCATATTCGTGCTGTCAAATTCTGACCAAATTCGCTAAAGCATCTTTGAGCAAAAAATGAAAGCGGTGTTACATAAGAGCAGAAAAGTTGCAAGGAGTCATAAAAAGCATTCTCGGTATTAGAAGCTTTATTTAAATACCAGGATATTTGCATCTTTCATAACAAAATGTAAGGAAAACTAGTAAAGAGTCTTGGCTCTGTACATTTATGAGTTAATTTTCAGTAAATGTGCATTAATAGCGACTTAACGTATCTTGCGAGCTGTAATATTTTGAATGATGTATTGTATAACAACGGATTCGGAAACCCTCCGCGCTTTTGAGCACGCACCGGGCTGAGTTATTTTCATCAAAATAGGGGAAAAGTGAAGAATGGAAGGGTGATGTTTACATTTTACTGAGCGTTATCTAAACAAGAACTCCAGAAATGCGCTCATATGACTTAGTGCCTGACACCCCTTTCCGATGTAAAATCGTCCAAATGTGGTAGTCTCGGAATCCGTTGCTGAACTATATATGTATGTTAGTCCTGAGAATGTTAATTACGGAAGTTAATTATTAATAGGTGCCAAAGGTTAGATTTAGATCATTATTCAATTATGAAATGCATACTTGACGCTGAAAAAATGATACACAAACAATATACAATTTGCTGTACCTAAGAATACACCTACCTTTACTGTCTATTGGCCGAAGATGTAGGCATAGCTGAAAACATTTTTATACATTGCGTTGAACAAAACAATTTAAATATTAAAGAAAAACAAAGTTTTTAAATTTAAATATTTTTTATTAACAATTTTATGAATATTAAACTGCCAACACTGTTAAGATAAGAATATTAAAATAACAAACTTTACTGTTGATGCACA